>PVIU01015480.1:0-48139 GCA_004026605.1 Ondatra zibethicus
GGGGACCGGGAGAAGGGGAAGAAAGGTAAAAATTTTATTTCTTTAATTATGGTTTTGAATGGAAAAAATAAAACAAAACAATGTAAAAAAAATACCTCATGACTACATCCTTTAAAATGTGCCCTCCACCCAGTTTTTCAGAAAATTGAGAATCAATCTATATCAAGATGCAGCTATACCACTCTCAGACATATACCCAAAGGATGCTCAATCATACCACAAGGACACTTGCCCAAGTATCTTCATAGCAGCTTTATTTGTATTTCTGGCCAAAAGCAGAAAACAACCTGGATGTCTCTCAACAGACAAACAGATAAATAAAATGTGGTATATTTACACAATGAAAAAAAAAAGAAATCAACATTTGAGTAAGAGCAGTCTCTCCATACAAAAGAGAGTTGACGAGAATTACCTACAAATATAAAAATATTTTTGTTATATTTGTTTGGGTGGTGGTATTTGTGAGTATGTACTTGCCATGGCACACATGTGGATATCAGAGCAGTTGGTTTTATCTTTCCACCATGTGTTCCAGAAAGTGGACTCATATCATCAGTCTGGCATAGAAAAGTGACTTTATCTGCTGAGCCATTCTGATGGCCCTAAATAAGCTTTTTAAAATTTCACTCACTTCCTTTTATATTTACTTTTCTGAGAAAAAAAAAGAAAAAAGGAAAGGAATATATTATCTAGGACTTAAAAAAAAAGCAAGAAACCTATGGAAGTTTTGAGCATATCTCCCTGCACAGGATCAATACTCTATTTGCAACAAGTGCAGACTTTTGACACAATAGTTAATAGTCATTCAACTAGTTGACAGAGTTTGGCAATCTCAGTTTTTCTGCTACTACCAGGGCTGCAGAAAACACCAAAGGGTCCATAGTAAAAAATAATAATGATTCAGAATATTGGGAGAGACTCATGTGTATTATTCTGGGGACCAGATGAGGGAAATATTAGTAAAGGTGTATATACTACCAAATTATACTTACATACTCACTGGAGTTCAGATGGAATTGAGATCTATCTTAACGTTGCATCCTTTATCTTTTACACACAAGGTTTAATAACTCAACTGAATGGCAGGACTAAGTCGTAGCACTGATTTTTCAGATCAGCTCAGTGCTTTCTGCTCTAGCTTATGGTTTGTGAGTCAGGTAGAAAAAACTAGTGGAGCAATTTCTGCAGATGGTTTTCTTAGAAAGTTCCATTCATTAGAAAACTAAAGAGTCCTTGAGATTGTAGTTTAATGCTTTTCTCAATGGCAGAGGAAGTGGATGGAGTAAAGAGGCGATGGAAAATGTTTAATGATACTGCTATTGGATTTGATGCTCATAGCTTGTGACCCAGGTCAGGCTTTTCCCATCTATTCTCAACAAAGCAATTAAAGGAGCCAAAGCAGTGATGGGAAACAGGCAAAGGAAATTGATTCAATCTTGCCACATTGGAAGAGGTGCAAAGAGATCCAGGAAACTCCCAAAGTCTCTCTGCAGGAGTCAAAGTGAGATTAAAGTTTAAACACAGGGCCAAAGATAAAGCACATCTATGCAGTCCTGGTCAAGATGTGGTCCCATCCATCACTGATCAACTATTGTATGGGCTTCAGTAAGGTTGTGTGACAAGTTGGTAGAACTGTGTGAAATCTCTGAGAAAAGTACTTCCTCTGGATGGTGCCTTTTTTTTCTCTTCCATCATAAATTAATGGAAGAGAATCCCATGACTTTAGAGTCTATTGCTTCCAGAATTTGTTAGACTGGAGACACAAATGTCTCACTCCAGAATATCTTCATTCCTGTCAGACCAGTTACAATACAGCAGTTTTTCTAAGACAGAGAACTATAAAATATATTCAATTTTAAATCATCTTCAAACTGCATAATAATAAGTACACAATGTATTAGGTGGCTTTGAAAGGGTAAATTGAATTTAGTAACATATGGCTTTTTATAATCTTGGTGTGGAGTCTTGTCTTAGATTAGCTAGTTTACTACTTACAAAAATTTAAATTACCATATGCAGAAAAGCAATGCTTATCTATCTGATTACTGACTTTCTAAATAACTAGAAAACTGAAATGAATGAAAATATTTTCAAATACTGAGCCATGGATAGAATTGTGATTCACAAGACAAAGGAAGTAAATTAAATGACCCCTAAACTTCTTTGTGGAGCCATTTCTGGATCATATACAGAAAAGTTTTCAGTGGGTTGATAGGAAACATTGAGGAAGGTTGGGGTAATAAGATTTGAAAGGTTAAATTTCCAAAAAAAATTTGCAGGTTTGTATAATGATTCTCCTGGTTTGGTTGATAAACATTAAACCATAAAAGAAGACGAAAATGGAGAATGAGAAGGATGAGTAGGAGTAGAGGAAGAGGAATTAGTTGAAGCAATAAGTTGACAGCTTATCTCAGGCTGAGAGGCAGCCATGCTTCAATCTGCTACAACACGGTCTTCTCTCAGCACTCGGGATTTCAAAGGAGACTCAAGAGGAAGCAAATTGTAGTACTAAGTCTCACAAACTTCAGAATAACCAAAGTGATTTGAAAGTAGCTTAACTACCTGAGAGAAAAATGCTGAACAGGTGTGAAAGGAAGAAAGGAAACAGCCAGACAATCGGCAACATACAATTCCAAGTGTCTAGCATAGCTTTTTAAAATTATAGATATAAAGCAGCAAGAAAATGTGTCTCATTACCAGGAGAAGTCAGTTGCTACACAGAGCCAGAATTATTGGAGATATTAAATTAGAAGACTAAGATCTTCAAAGACAGACTCAAGGATGTGATAGAAAGCAGGAGCACAATGAGGTATGAGGGCAAATAAAATTCCCAAGTGGAAAGAATGGAGTTGAAAAATAGAGTCAGAAATATAAAAACACCCAGATGGCATTAAAATGGGCAAAATGACAGGAAAACTAACTAGTGATGGCATAGCAACATATTGTCCAAAATATTAAATATTTGAATCAACAAACATAACATTTTGAAATGTGTCGAAAAGTTTTAGTGGACAAATACAATAAACACATTGGCCTCTGAGGATCAACACAAAGATAACTGAATCAAGGCATATCAAAGTCCAATCACTGACAACCTGGAATGAAAAGGAAGAAAACCAAAAAAAAAAAGCAAATCACAAAATAAGTATAAATACATTGTTATAGATTTCCCATCAGAGAAGTATACATCACAGAATACTAACATGGCACCTTTACATTTTCAATGTGAATTTTGTTTAATCTAATATTTTATGTCTATGGGGCAGAGATTTTATGGGCAAAAGAAAAGCAGCATCATGTTCCAGCAAAGAGAAATTGAGAGCAATTTGTCACCAACAGACTTGTTTGACATAAAAAGCAAAAGCAAAATGATTTCCTCAAACAGTGTATGCCAAAAGGTGATCATAGTGATGGACCCTGGGATACAATATGCAGTCCCGGGTTCATGATAAAGGTAGGAAGATTTTAGTGATACTGACCAGTAGACTATCAAGATGCTATTATATGATTGAGGTTCTACATAGTGAAGTAGAAAAGTGATATATTAAGGTAAGACTATTGAAGAATTCTTAGTTGCTGATAATGAGCAGGTTCATGGTATAGCACCATGGAGGTGTAATTTCTGATAAAAAACAGTGCTTGAAGAAATTACACACAACAGATATTCACAGAGATGCAATTTTAGTTTTGAAAGCAAAGCAGCAACATCCTCCCATCGCAATTATATGACCTGTGGTATTTCTGGCAGGTTCTTTGTTCTGGCTATGTTTCCCTGTAGGACTTCTGTTAGGTTCAAGGTCAATGGTTGGCTGTCTTCCAATTTTGACTTCTGTATGACTATTATCCAAGGAATAGTGAACTTGACAAAGTAATATAAAAACAGAATTCCGTGCCATTAATTTAATTCACTACTATTAAGCCTGTTTTCAGAAAGAGAGAAGGCAGCGGTGGCAGCGGCCTTTCACGGGTCTTTGGGAGCAATTGCAGTTTCAATTAGTCCTAAAGGCTGTCTCCCTAGCAAGCCTGTGACTGACCACTCAAACACTGCATCACCAGGGGCATGCCTGTCATTTTTTGTTTAAGTGGTGCTGAGTGACTTCTCTTTAAGCACAGGTCACTGTGACTTGTGAGAGAAATTGATGAGCTGCTAACATCAACCCAAACAGAGGACCACTGGTGTCATGTGCATTTCTATTGTGTTGTTGACATTTTCTGCTTTCTCAGTGATTATCATTACATCTCACCAAGATTTCTGTACATACACTTTTCTTAAGCAGATAACAACATATTGCAGCAGGATCCAATGATAGGATGAAACTAAAGAGCAGAATGAGCCTAATTAGAGCTTAAGAATGGATTTCAATTTATTCATGTCAATCCATTTTCCAAAGCTTCTGATACAAATATCTTTAAAAGGATTTTTATTGTAAATCCACAATGATGGTGCAAGTTGGAGAAAATGTCAGAGGTGCCCCTTTTAAGTGGCCTGTAGGTATTTTCTTCTAAATGTAAATAGTATAAAATCTACCCTTCCCTTAAGACATTGTTTACATTTAATGCCATCAACAATCCCTCTATAACTCCTGCAGTTTTCAGTGTTCTCACATGTGAGCACCAGTAATGTTCATATTTTACCACATAGTTAGCTATTCTTAGATCCATTTCGTATTGATTTTCAGCTAATTGTCTGGCTTCAGACTTGCCTCCTGAAATATTAGTTTTGTATTCCAACTTGTAGCTGGTCTCCCTAACACACAGCAAGAAGTATCTAATTCTAGCAGGGTACATGATTGCAATTTGAAATGTATGTAATTTGCTGATGTGAAATCAATGGTGGTGAATGGCATTAGAGCTAGCAGATAGCTAAAATATCATATTGTTCTTTGAAGGAAAAAAAATGTCATGATGCCGTGGCTCATGAATTTGCTTGTCTTGTAAGCCGCCATTGCTTCTTGATGTGCTGTTAGTTTTAAACAAATATTTATCTGTCAGCCACAAGAGGAGGCACTTGGATGTGCAGGATATAAGAAATAATTCCTGATGTCAAGGACTTTTTGCCTATAAGAGAGACAGCAGATAAAGAGGGAATTTTTAGAGAGTGATGTGTGTTAAGTGCAGGGTGCTATGGCAACACAGAAGTTTGGAGGTGAGGAGATTCTTCTACAGGAAATAACAATTTGAGCTACCTGAGACCTGAAGGATGAGTAAGAGTTAGAAGAATCATTGTAGCAAAGAGAGAGATTGTGGGGAAAAATTTAATTTAGACAGATCACCTTTTTAAAATAAAATAGAAATAACTTATGCAGGATTGGAGCCCTGACTAAGATAAGAATGTGACAATCTGGAGGCAGCAGCATGTCTTGGTTGTGCTAATGTTCAATTTTATTATGAATGTATATAGAATAAATTAAAGTATCTTAAGAAAGACAGCAACATTATTGTCTTATACAAGTAACATTCTAGGTGTAATGTGAACAGACTAGAGGAGGGTGGGATAGGATGCAGAGATCACAGTTAGGTGGCTGAAAGTTGCATTATATTTGTGCCTAACATTTTAGTTTCTCTGAAGTGTGAATTCATGTAGTCATCAGTGGCATTTCATGGGCTATCTGGAAGCTTTTATTTTATTTCCAATTCTTTAAAACCTAATAGTGGAGTTTATAAAGAATGGCAACTTGAATTCAATGAAAGAAAAAGAATTATTAGAGTTGTGACAAAAATTGCGACTAATGAGGAGTTGAGAAGTAGATATGAAGTCAGCAATGTGTTTGGAACTCAGATCACTGGAGTCTGATAGCATTGCATTGGGAAAAATGAATTCAACAAAAAGACGATGATGATTTTTATATTTTCCCATAAGAACTGCAAAAGTGGGGAGGAGAAGATCATTGATGGGAGCAGGGGAGCTCATGCAATTCAGTTTGTTACATAAGAAGGTTATGATGACCATTTCACGTGGAAAACACTGATTTTTGTTTGGTTGAGCCTGGTTTATAATATAGACTGGACAGATATTGAACACAATATATAGTTCAGATTACAGTTAGACCTAGAATTCGAGATCCTTCCTCTTCAGGCTGCTGAGTCCTGGAGTTATGGGCACAAACCACCACAGCCAGCTTGCCACCAGGGATTATATCACAGCTCTGCTTATGAATGAACTTGGGTGAAGAAACTTCGGAATGAAGAACTCTAGGCTCTTCTGAGATGGTCACTTCCTAATACACTTATAAAGCAATGCTGTGGGACAATGGTCTGTACCCTGTCACTTGTATTATTTTTAATAAAACACTGGTTGGCCAGTAGCCAGGCAGGAAATATAGGCGGGGCGACCAAACAGGAAGTAGAGGCGGAGAATTCTAGGAAGAGCAAAAGGCAGTCTGCAGTTGTCACCCAGACACAGAGGATGCAAGATGTAACTGCCTCGCCAAAAAACGGTACCAAGCCACGTGGCTAACACAGACAAGAATTATGGGTTAATGTAGGATATAAGCATTAACATAAAGCCTGAGCTAATAGGCCAACAAGTTTGTAATCAATGTAGACCTCTGTGTGTTTCTTTGGGGCTGAACAGCTACGGGACCAGGCAGAAAGGCTGTGGGACCAGGCAGGACAAAAAATCCCTGTCAACAAAGCAATCGTCCCTAAGTTGCAAGGCCAGCAGCTTCTGTTTGAAGGTCATTCTAGCTTTGGGTCTTATTCCTGTCATGTTGGAGTGTGACTCTAATATTGATGCTTTCATGCCTGTTGACCTCCCCTAAGAAAAGTCCAGTTTTCTCTTTTCTGTGTCCCATATGTTTCAGATGTTCTGATGGAAACATCAAATGTGCACTCTTTCCAGCTGTGTTCTAGCCCACAAATTCAAGATAAATTATCCAGTTGTATTTCTCATCACATAAAAGATACTGATGTATTAGTTACTGTCTCATTGCTATGACCAAACACTTCACAAAAAGCAACTTAGGGAGGACAACTTATTTTTGCTCACAGTTTGAAGGCATAGTCAGTCATGTCAGGGAAAGCGTGGTTAGGGGTGAGGTAGCTGTGGTAGCAGCAGCTGAGGCAACTGGTCACCTTGTACCTGTCTTCAGGAAGCAGAGAAGGGAGGAACACCGTACTTGGATAATTTTCTGCTTTTGTCCCTCATTGGGTAAAGTCAACATTCAGGCTGGGCCCTGTCTCCCCAGTTAAGCCACTCTGGGGCCCCTTTTACGGGTAGACCCTGGTGTATCCCTTAAGAGATTCTAAGTCCCATCAAGTTGACAGTGAAGTTTAGCTGTCCTAACCAAAGCATGTAATTATCTGCAGGAACAGTGGAGACATGAGCGAAGAGTAGTAAGTGTGACAAACCTGTCACCACTCTTTTTAATAAATTCCCCTGGATCACAGGCAGCATCAGGCACTTGCTAATTTTCTACCTTGGTCCTTAGTTATTGGTTCAGCACTATTCTATCAATTGTACCTCCACCGAGCTTCAGTTTTAAAAGAGGCAAAGTTCAAAGCCAGACAAGTATCTGTCAGTACTCAAACTCAGTTCTCTTCACTACTCCTCACTACACTGGGGAGTCTGTTGAGATCAAAAATATTGTTAAGATGTTTTAGCTGATGTATAATGGAGGGTCCCACAAATATATCTAAAATCCAAAGGTCTCCTAGCAGACAAAGGCCATTTTAGAAAGGCCCACAGCCTCTTAAATCAGTAATGACTGAGAGCCCCTTTGCTGTTGACACTATTTAATTCAGATGAATAAAACAGTTTTTGGGAGTTTTCTACCTGAGCTGTCAGTTTGCACCAAGCAGTCAATTGTGTCCTGTGGCTTGGCCCTTTGGTTTTCAGCACAGTATGCGGCTTACCTCTTCACTTTTTAGGTTCAGTAAAACATCCATCTGAAATAAGCAAAGTATTAGTCATTACCTTTCTTTGGCATTGTGTGTAGAATGGTTTGGCTTTTATGAACTGTGGCTCTAAGGCATCAAGTGTTTTGAGTTTGCAGCTGACAGTGAATTGAGCCCCTTAATGACAGGCAACCCTGTGAAGGGAGATCATAAAGTTCAGCAACAGAATATGTTAGAAAGGGAAACACTTCCTGGTGTTTTGAAACATGCCCTTCAGCAAATCTGTTAAATTCATTTTAACCTAGACCTTTTCTTCTTGAATGTAATAAAGCCTCTGAAATGACTGCACTGTTGAGAGGGTCTTTCCTGTCGTTTACAGTGGTGAAAATTCATGGAGTAAGTAAATTACTTTAGTTTTCAATAAAAATGTTAATATTTCCCTCAGATGTGAACAAAGGACAATGCCTTTCAATAATGACATCATCAAATCCTAAGAGAGAAGGGAGAGAGTCAGAGAGCTGGAGGTCCTGGAGAGGGGGAGATATTCTCTACACTTGATAACAACTCAAGCAATGCAAAAATGGGATTAAAAAGACAGTAAATCACAGTTCTCATTTGACAATAACAGTGTTATGCTAGAATTTTCTTCCAGGAGTGAAAAACAGCTGTATGAGTTTTTCTACTCTGATTCAGAGATGGCATTTCACTTTATTTCATTTTTAAACTCTCTTTGGCTCCCCATCTTTCAAAGATAATGAGTAAATCTTTAGAAAACCATTTCTCACTGCCAGGGGCCCCACAGAAAGACCAAGCCACACAACTGTCACCTACATTCAGAAAGCCTTGTTTGGACTCATGCAGGCTCCCCAGCTGTCAGTCCAGAGTTCACAAGGTCACAATAGCTTAAGGCAGAAATAGGCAATCCTGAGCTTAAATTCTCTGTGAAGATGGTTATTTTGGCATTTATTATTATTTATTACCCCACCACTAATTACATTTCCAAGGACTTCACTCTTCTGTGAGATAGATCTGAATAACCCGGTGGCCTAGGGTTTTTAAATATCTCATCCCTTTTAGATTTTGTTCAGTTTCCTGAAAACAACTGTATGTCTGTCTCTGTGTGTATGCATGTGTTCCTGTGTTTTGTGTGTGTGTGTGTGTGTGTGTGTGTGTGTTAGAGTACACACTTGGATGTTAGCCATCAGGAACCTTCTTCACTTTGATTGACAAAAGGTCTCTCGCTGACCTGGAATTTCACCAGAGGCTACTTGGCTGGTAGCTTCCAGGGACCGGAATGTCTTCACCTCTGCTCTCTTGGTCACTGGAATTATTGTGTCCACTGTGTCAGGTTTTTTATGTGGCCTCTGGGGATCTCAAATCAGACCCTCACACTTCTAAGGTAAGTGCTCTAATCACAGAACCATCTCCCCAGCCAAGTAAACTTCCTTTTAAAGCTGACTGAACATGTTTTGTTCTCTGAAATCTCTGTTCCCTCCCTACATCTATTTGAAATGCCTTGTCTACTTTAGTTTCTGGAGTTTTCGAAGGAATCTATGTAGCACTTAAATCCTTTTCATAAATTAATACAAATTATTTACCATTCTTTTCGATTTCTTACAGAAGGTCTGGCAATAAGTGAATTTAATTAGCTCCCTCCTCCATATTCTAAGCAAAAATCTGAATTATAAGTGTTCTAGGGTAGTATTTAATCAGGCGCTCCAGAGCCCAGTTGAGCTTAATAATTCTAATTGGAACAAATAAACTCAGGGGCTAAAGAAAGGGTGTCTCTGAAGTAACTGTAGAGAGAATGAGGGAGAGAGTTTTAGTCCCCTGTAAACATTTACACCCCATACATTACCTCCCTGACAGGTATGAACAGGTGACTGCCTTATTTTTGACTGTCAGGTTTCAGGAAATATCATTTAAAAAACAACCTCAACACCATTAACTTCCCTGAGGGATTACATCTAAATGTTATTGTACATCCAAAAAGCTTGAATTTTTTTTTTTTTGCAGATACCAGAGCATTTCTGGAAACATGGACTTCTGAGTACATATGCCTTAAAAATGTTCATACCAACAGATGCCTAATTGAACTTAAAGCCCTTCAACAGGAGGAAATTTATACTGGTATTGAAGAACTAGCTGACTTTCAACTGCTGGTGAGGTCATAGATTAGGAAAAAAAATCTCTACTTTGATAAACCAGCAAAACTACTTCAGACATTCTAAATCTTTCTTTATACCCCCAGAAAAAAAAAATGTAGCCTCTCTTTACAGCAGATAGATATCATCCTGGAAAATGACTGGACACACCACAGAAATGAATGGATCATTGGGAGAGCAGCTCTTAATAGATTTAGACACATCTGTATCAGGGCTCTAGCATTGATGGCTCAAGGAGCATCACAGAAGAGGGGGTAGAAAGATTGTAAGGGTCAGAATACCAGGAAGTCGGCTATGAAACAGTCTCTCCTAGAAATGGCTGCATAACCAAGACTAGAACATGGCAATATCAATATCAAAATTTTGTGGGGACCTACCTCAAGACTAAGATCTACAGACAACTAATAACTGCTGAAGGCAGGAGAGTTAGCCTATCTTAGGGGTGTGCCTCTTTTTGGTTGTTCAGTGCAGAGTGCTTAGTCCAGAAATCATGCACCACCAACAAAAATGGATTCAGCAGGATGCATATGTGTGTGCGTGTGCATGTACACGCACATGGGGGGAGAGAAAGAAAAAAGAGAGAGATTCATATAATGATAATAATCAAAGAAAAAGAAGCTCACAACTTGAGAATGGGGGCCTGGGACTGGTTAATTAAATGGGAAGGTTCATTAAAATATCCAGTGGGCTGCATCAATAATCTCTCCATCCCCAACCTTTTGGAAGGACTATGTTCCTATATTTATTTGGATATATTCTACATCCTAATAACCTGGACATCAACACCTACTTCTTCTGTAATCTCTTGTATTCCTGTTCTGCCACAGAAATTCCTCAATATATTTTTTCAATTAATCATAAGAAAACATTATCTTTCTCCACAATGTAACGTATTTTGGATTAATACATAGGAAACCAATATATTACTACTCAATGGGTGTAACTAAAAAGAAGGCTTGTATTTCTAGTACTTCACATTTTTTATATGAATGTCGGCACTTGTGTTCCCAGCACCTCTTATGATTGGTGTGTGTGTGTGTGTGTGTGTGTGTGTGTGTGTGTGTGTGCTCATAGATCGTGGTGTTGGGAAACAAGATCTTCTCTTGCAGTATTTTAAAATTCATTATGGTTTCAATATAGAAAAATAACAGAAATTTTAGAATATTAATTTTGAAATTGTTAGCTGTTTGGATTATTTTGTGATTCCCCACCTCACCTTACCTTATTCCCCCTTTACCTTACATTTTATTGCTTGGTTCCAGGGCCTGGCCTTCCGTCCAGTTGCACAGCCACACAATCATATCAGCTGTAGGTGATTTCACCAATTTACATTTCTCTAAAAGCACACTTTTTCTAATAGATCATGGAATCAATGGTACTTTTATAACATTGATGAGAAAATCTAGTGGTTTTTTTTTTAGTACATAAATCTGCTTTTGCCTTTAATAAATGTAAAAATATTTATTTTTTTTACTAAAGAATTACTTTAGGCTTCTTCATGATTTAATACTCCCCAAACTGAAGGATACAGTATGCATTATTGGAGAAAGGCTACTTGATGGTTCCTGGCTGCTCAGCCCCAAAATAACCACACAGAAACCATATTATTTAAATCACTGCTTGTCCCATTAGCTCTTGCTTCTTATTGGCTAACTCTTACATATTAATTTAACCCATCTACATTAATCTGTGCATCACCACAAGGTTGTGGCCTACCAGCAAAGTTTCAACATATCTGTCTCTGGCAGAGGCTCCATGGCTTATCTGTCACTCTGCCTCCTTTCTTCCAGCAATCAGTTCTGTCTTCCCCACCTACCTAACTTCTGCCCTATCAACAGGCCAAGCCAGTTTCTTTATTCATTAATGATAATCACAGCCTACAGAGGAAAATCCCACATCACCTCCCTTTTCTGTTTTAATAAAAAGGAAGGTTTTAGCTTTAACATGGTAAAATTGCACATAAAACAGTTATCAAGAATTATAATTACAATATTTATATTTGCTTTATCACTTATCATAACTAAGAAAACTATAACTATAAATTCTTCAACACCATCAAAGACTCCAGAAGGATATTACCTAAGAAAACAGGAAGTTCATTGTAAGTTGTTGCATGAGGGATGGGCTTTCCCTGCGCCTGGTTCCCAGCACAGGGCCCCTTGTCCTGCCTGGCTCCCAGTGCGTACCCAAAATAATTACACGGAAACTGTACTCATTTAAATACTGCCTGGCCCATTATCTCCAGCCCCTTATTGGCTAACTCTCACATATTATTTTAGCCCATCTCCATTAATGTGTATCGCCACTTGAGTTGTGGCATACCGGCATGAGTCTAACCAGTGTCCATATTGGGCCGGAAAAGCATGGTGTCTGCCACACTGCCTTCTCTCTCACAGCATTTGGTTCTGTCTACTCCACCCACCTAAGGAATGCCCTATCAAAAGGCCAAGGCAGTTTTCTTTATTTAACCAATGAAAGTAACACAAATACAGAAGACCCTCTTACACCAGTAAGTAACTTCCAAAACTCTAGTATTGACAGAGACATCTCACTCAAAGTTCTTATGTACTGTTGGGGCATCCATCTTCAGCCTACAGGCCCATAGTATCCAGGAGACTTTTCCACAAAGCAGAAAAATTTAAAGACAGTTCCACCTGTATTAGCAGTTTGTCAGTTACTTTTTTTTGTGTCCTGCAGAATGTCTGGCAGACTCTTTCATGAAGCAGGAATGCCAAAGGGCCAATTCACCTTTAGACAAGTTTAGCAGTCATTTCTCTGTGGATCCTGCAGTCCAGGCAAGAGCAGTTTCTTGCCCAAATGGCTAACCAACACCATAAGGAGCCTTTTTGATGCTCATCTTCCTCTTGAAGTAATTGGTGCTGCCAGGAGCAGATGTGTCTCATTGTCATGAAAAGGCCTAAATTCTTAAAACATTTTAAATGCCATATTCTGTAGTCTTTGAAAGATTTGAAGAATATCTATCTAACTTAAATATATCTCTATATATCTAGAAAATCTAATTGATATGACTACAAGCTTGACTATTATAGAAGACTCTCTATTTACCTATATTTCTTAATTATACATTACAGTTTTGAATGACCTGGGCAAACACAATACCTTAATCAAGATCAGAAAAGGATATACACAGTATAACACAATTAACCTTAAATTTGTATCAATAAACCAATATCTATACCAGTATAAATCTCTGTAGCATATCTACCTTTAAAGGTAAACAAACATTTATAAACAATATTTGGGAATTTGGACATAGTTCTATAGACTACTTTCTGTTGATTGGGGTGCTGTTAATCATGTCTTTTGTGGTGTATCCTCTGTGCGAGGTTCATCTGAATCAGCAGTTGGGTGAAGTAATTTTTTGAGTGGTATTCAAGGTGACCTTTCAGGGGATCTTGTTCCATCAAACCACATTAGCCTGGAATGAATCCACAGGTTCTCATCTTCTGTGGAAACAAAAGCAGAACCTCTTTTCCAAAGCAACAAATCCTTAGACCCTAATTTTGGAATCAAGATACCTTTAAAATATATATGTAGAGTTAGCTTGGAAATCCCCAGAATCAATTGTCTCTCTGCAGTTGAAGAATTCTAAGAAAACACAATAGTATACATAATCCAGATTCTCTGTGAATTTTCCATCTTTATGTAACTTATTTTTCTTTACTCCTTTTAATCTATGATTGTCTGTACTGTCTCTTTAAAGACTTTGTTTTTTTTTATAAACCATTTACTTCTTTTTATAACTCTCTATATTCTTTTTCTTCTCTCTCCCAAGCCTATATACATTTATTAAATATACTGTGTCTCATTTAGAGGTCTTTTTCACCTGAATTTGTCTTTATTATGCATTTATTATTATTTTCTGTCCAGGAGCATTTCTTAAAATGCTATGCCCTTCTTATGAACTTAAGCAGCACCATTGCTAGGGGAAA
Organism: Ondatra zibethicus; assembly: GCA_004026605.1. Taxonomy (NCBI): domain Eukaryota; kingdom Metazoa; phylum Chordata; class Mammalia; order Rodentia; family Cricetidae; genus Ondatra; species Ondatra zibethicus. The sequence goes on from PVIU01015480.1 coordinate 13,955, forward strand.
TTTGGCTCTTTCTGCTTGCCTTGCCCAGTCCAGCATGGCGGAGCTGTTTGTTGCCTCTGAGAGCCATACTCACAGCCCCATTTTTAGGCACATGCAAGTTGTAGCACTCTGTTCACAAAACCCATTTAAAAACTCCATAGCCGGACCTCCCAAGAAAGAGTTAGAGTTCATGCTTGCAGCATGGACCAGAAAGCCAGCATTTCAAAACTGTGGCTTTTTATCTGCTAACGCTGAATCAAGAAAACCTCTCTTAAAGGAAGCTCAGGATGGTGCCAGCAAGCAAAGCCCATCTGGAAAAATAAATGCAGCTAAACTTTGTTTTTAGCATCTAGAATTCCTTTAAACCCTTTCAGGTTTTACATGGATTTAGCCCACCACGTTGGCATGCCAATTTTTTGGAGAAAGGCTGCTTGTTGGTTCCTGGCTGCTCAGCCCCAAAATAACCACACAGAAACGATATTATTTAAATCACTGCTTGGCCCATTAGCTCTAGCTTCTTATTGGCTAACTCTTACATATTAATTTAACCTATCTCCATTAATCTGTGCATCACCACAAGATTGTAGCCTACCAGCAAAGTTTCAGCATGTCTGTTTCTGGTGGAGACTCCATGGCTTCTCTCTCACTCCACCTCCTTTATCCCAGCATTCAGTTTAATTTTCCATGTCTAGCTCTGTTCCCCTATAGCTCTGCTATAGGCCCAAAGCAGTTCCTTTATTTATCAATGGTAATCATAGCACACAGAGGGAAATCCCACATCACCTCCCCTTCAACAGGCCAAGCCAGTTTCTTTATTCATTAATGGTAATCACAACGTACAGAGGGAAATCCCACATCAATGCATTATATGTTGTTTCTCATTAAAATAATGCAGTTTATGTAAATACAATTTAAACTTTGTTTTGTAAATTGGTGGCTAAGCTATTGAATTTTGACTGAAAAGAGATTTCTTTTTTTTTGTAGACTGGCAGCAAGTACCATTCATCAAATGTACATCATCGGAGTATATCCTCCACAAGTCCAAGCTTTGAATCTTTTTAAGTGGTAGTTTTTCCTCAAAGACAGAGTTGATTGGAATACCCTTTGTTATGATGCATTGTATTAATTGCTTTCCTATTGTGGGTTCCCATAGATGCTACTTTGTTTCTTTGTTATGACACATTGTATCAATTGTTTTCCTATTGTGGGCTCCCATAGATGCTGCTTCCATTCTTCAGCAAAAACTACTGCTCTGTTCCCTAGATCACTTCCTAGTTTTTTTTTCAGAAAGCATACTTTATTTTTTTCTTTATAATGATGATGTAATTGCATTCTGTTTCTGTAATTAACAACCTTGTATTTGCTCTCATATTGATATACTGTCTACTATTACTCATTTTAAATTGGCTTCTTCAATTACTTGTTTTGTTGAATTAAAAACAATTCTAACTTTTGTTAAGATGTATGGGTACCTATTGCAACTGAAAAGTCCCTTTATCCATAACCCTTTTATGTATAATGAATACTTTATTTTAGAGTACGATCTACTATTCTCTTATCTTTTTATTCCTTTGATGTTTGATTGCTACTTTAATAATATTTTATTATAACAAAACAATACATATATTGCAGAATAATGGAAAAAAAGGTAGACAAAAGCAAAATTAAAAGATCACAGTATGACTTTCAAAAATAACAAAGATACAAATGTAAAAAAAATAACAAATAGAATAAGTGCTTACCCTTTAGAAGTTTGTTTTCTATGATCAAAATCACACATAAATAAGTGTGAAATGTTTCTTGTCATCTAAAACATGAAGGTCTCTATTAACATCCCAGGTCAGCCTGTGTGTATCCCTCATTTGATGGCTTACTGTTTGGCCTGCATGGCAGTGTGTTCTCAAATTTGAAGGCCAGAGCTTCACTAAATTGTATTATAATTCATTTTGTGCCAATATTTTTTCCCACTGGAACAAGTGTGCCCTTACTGACTTGACGATTTGGGCATTTTCTTCACTGCAGTATTTCCATGGTAATGCAGATGGGCACTAATTTCTAGGATTCAGATATGTCTGAAAACAATCCTAAAATGGCTTGCCATTAGGTAAGAACAGTCTAGCAACCTTCATAGCACTGGTGACATTGTTACATCAAAATATACGCTTCTGCTTTCCTAGAACTATCTTCAATGGGTAGAATTACAACTAACTCCCCCATTAGGAAACACTGGCGAGTCTCACTTGGTTTGGCTCATTTATTTTAAAGGAGATTATTATTCTATTCTCACCTCACAAATTCTACCATAAAATTTGATTGCTGCAAACTAATTTGTATAGGATTGGTTGTTGTTTCTCCCCCTTAGTCACCTGGTTTTCTATCCTCCCTCCCTTTCTCCCCCTCTCACTTTCCATTTTTCCTCTCCAGGCATCTGTACATACAAACACATGTGTACACATTCATACATGTCCATACCTACATAAGTGGTCAGTTTTTTCTTGTCATGAGCACAGAGTCATCAGGAGAATTAAAATCATTACCTAAGTGCTGTGTGTAACTGCAAAATTGATTAAAAACATTTCTTATCTTGAAAGATTTGAACTTTTCAGGCTTTTACTTATATTTCATCAGATTCAAGAAATACATTTAAAGAAATTTTAACTAAATAGCCAAATATTGTGTTTGTGAGGTCAGTGAAAATCTGAGTCTGTTGAAATTTCCCAGGGGCAGAAAACCAAAGGGAAAATACAATCCATCATACATAACAATATTCCTAAATATATTTCAGTTTCATTTTTCTCTGTCCTCATAAAGATGCCAAGCTGATCGTGGCACACCCACGACAACATGAGGATTGATGGCAGAAAGAAGGAAAGGGACTGAAAGGAGGCAAACTGGTTTTACAACCCAGCTGCTCTTCGAAAACGAGGCTAATGAAATGCATTTCCCCTCTAATGGTTTCCATTGCAGGATACTATGCAGTTTTCCCCGAAAATGGGATAAATTCTTGCTTTACAAATCATCTTGATTTCCTCTTGTTGTCACTCTGTCTAATTCTACTGAGTTACTGGTAGTATATTGCATCCTGTGGCGGAGAGTTATTGCCACCAGTTTCACCAGATATCAGATTTTTCTGATTATAGGACTTTAAATCATATCTTCCACTAAGAACCGGTGACTTAATTTTCCCGCAGTGTAATTGATAAAGAAAAAAAACACCAAGAACTAATATGCTGCTCTATGATCTCGTAGCTTTGGCTGTGAAATGATTGGTGGATAATTTGCAGAGATGGTACTCAGTAATTACTGATTTGCCAGTGGATGGGATGTATGACGGTACAGCAGAAGAAAGTGATTTATAGGATAATGAAGATGGTTGAGGCAATTTATAACTAGAATAACTAGAGAATTTCTTTTCTGGTTATTTTACCAAAAAAATACCGTGGCAATGTACAAACCTCTGTACAGAGGGTGAGCAACTGTGTGCCTCTAGAGAGAGCCTATTTGGACAATATTATTCCCATGCCTATACACTGATTTCTACATACACAGTCACACCCATTTTGGGGGAGTTCAAGTTAAATTTCCTGATTTTCTTTGCATGATACTATTAGGGAATGGGTCAAATTCCCATTTTAGTTCTTATAATTGTCTGACTCTTAGCTTACAGCTGAAGGATTAGCTCTCAGGGAATCCCTTAAAAGTTTAGAGAATCTTTCAGGATTTATTCTGGATAAGCCTCTTGAAGATTGGATACTTATCTGCGCCACTCAGTCCCATCCACCTCTAAATATGAAATAGAAATAGAACAAGATTATGACTTCCCTAGTGGAGGAGAAAGTTAAGCCTCCCTTATGGGAACAAAATAGAGTTATGGAACTTAAGAAATTAGGACAATTCACAGCATAGCTTTTGATAATCTGGTTGTGTCAGGAAAGTGATGGATAAAAGCCAGTTTAACACACATAGCTACGTATGTATGTGTGTATGCATGTATGTATGTATGTATGCATGCATGCATGTATGTATGTATGTATTATTTCATTTGTCTCAAGATTTCTATGGAATACAGGACTGATGGAGATATGCACTATTTTTTTTATTCACATCAAATTGAAGTGTGATCTGATTAGTTTTCAGGGAAGACAGAACAGTTACTATTAACAAGATTATTCTAAAACACACTGTTTGCTCTATTGGTTAATGTGACATCATAGATTCAGGAGAGGGCAAGTCATTTTGTTTTGGTTTTGGAGGATATTTGAATAAGTAATTTGAGTGGCTTTTCCCTAGAGTGGAAATAATGGAACTCACTCATAATAAAGAGAAATGACTCAGGGTGGCCCGATACTTTTCCTGGGCCATGTGCTCCAGCTAGTCTTACTAGGAGGATTGTAGCTTTGTGTCAACTACAAAGTCACTCAAGAGGAATGGCTAATGTGAGCTAATTTTAAAGGCCTAGGGTTTTATCTGCCACTAGCCATGATTTAGAGCTTCATCCTGCCCCATTAAATTTAAAATAATACAAACTTTAAGATAATATTGTACATTGAAGTGGTGGCACAAGCCAGGTGCTGCTGGCACACACTTTTAATCCTAGCACTCAGGAGGCAGAGGCAGGGGGATCTCTCAGTTTGAGGCCAGCCTCAAACTCAAAGTGAGTTCCAGAACAGCCAGGACTGCACAGAGAAACCCTGCCACAAAAAACAACAAAAATGCTTTTTGAAATGAAATTATATTATTATTTTACCCACTCTTTCTTCTCTCCAACCCTTCCCATGTATATATCTTGTTTGTTTTCTTTCAAATTCTTTAAGTTTTGTGGTGTGTCTGTGTATGTGTGTGTGTGTGTGTTCCTAGGTATAAAAACACAACCCTCTCATTCTGTATAATGTTACTTGTATGTGTGTGATTTCAGAGCTAACCACTTGGTATTGAATAACCAACTGGGGTGCCCTTTCCTAAGGAAGACTATTAGTCCCACTTACAGTATTCCTTAGTTGCTGTTCCACTTCCCCAGCTCCATTCATTATTGTTTATTATTTTATTTTATTTTGCACCTTAGTCAACTATTAGGTGGCTGTAGCTACATATACTCATGTTTGGGTCCTCAATTTTGTTGTATTGGTGTACATGTCTGTTTCTGTACCAATATGCCAGTACCTTAGTGTTTTTATTGCTGTGTCTCTGAATTATTTTCTGGTCAAATAGAATAAGGATGTTATTTTAATTTTCCTATATTTGCTGAGATTGTATCCTAATATGTGGTCAGTTTCTGAGAAAGTTCCACAGTTGCAGAAAAGAAAGTGTTTATATGTGTGTTTGGTATAATAATCTATAAATGACTATCATATTCATTTGCCTGATGTCATTTAAGTCTAAAATTTCTCTATTTAGTTTTTGTCTTGTTGACCTGTCTACTGGCAAGAGTGAGTATTAGAGAAACCTACTACCATTTTATTGGAGTCAATCTCAACTGTGATTTGAGAGTTTAGGTCTAACAGTGGATTTTGTTTTGTTTTGTTTTTTAATGAAATTGGTTACCCTTGTGTTTGGTGTGTGGATGTTTAGGATTACAATAGGCTCTCTGTGGAATTTTTGTTTTAATGAGTATGATGCTACCTTCTCACTATCTTTAGACTAGTTTTGGTTTTACAGATATAGAATAGTTACACCTGATTCTTCTGTAGTAAGGGAGGGGGTTGCTTGTTGGTTCCCGGCTGCCTGGCTATCTTAGACCTGAAATAAGCACACAGAAACTATATTAATTAAATAACTACTTGGCCCATTAGTTCTAATTTCTTATTGTCTAACTCTTACATCTTAAATTAACCATTTCTATTAACCTGTGTATCGCCATGTGGCTGTGGCATACTGGCTAAAGTTCTGAGTGTCTATCTCTGGTGGATCCATGGCTTCTCTCTGACTCTGCCCATCTTTTTCCCAGCATTCAGCCTAGCTTTCCCTGCCCACCTAAGCGCTGCCTTGCTATAGGTCCAAAGCAGTTTCCTTACTCATTAATGGTGATCACAGCACACAGAGGGGACTCCCACATCATCTTTCTCAGCTCTGTTTTCTAGAATACTTTATTCCATCCTTTTACTCTAGTCTACTGCTTGTAATAAAACATGTTTCTTGGAGGCAGCCAAAAGATGGATTTTGTTTTCTAATCCAATCTGTAGGTCTGTCTTCATTGAAGTAGTGAATACTGAGAATTATTATTGAACAATATTTATTACTTTCTCTTATTTTGTTATGGTGTTGTTTGTTTAAGCCCCCTTTTGTTAACTCTTGGAGGATTATATATTTCAATTATCAACTTGGTTGTACTTAATCTTTTCTTTAGACTAAAGTATTAGAACCTTCTAGTATCCTCTATAGCAGGTTCTCAAACTTCTTAATGTTGTGATCCTGCAATATAGTTCTACATGTTTTGGTGACCCCCAAACGATAAAATTATTTTTGCTGCTACTTCAAAACTGCAATTTTGCTACTGTTATGAATCAAAATGCAAATATCTTATATGAAAATGGCCTTAGGCAGCCCCTGTGAAAGGACCATTTGATCCCCAAAAGGATCATGACCCACAAGTTGAGAACCACCACTCTATAAGGTTGGTTCCATAAATATAATTTGTTAAATCTATTTTTAACGTGAAACATATTTTATTATAACTGATAGTCTTGGTGTAGTAGTCTAGGCTGACATCTGTATTCTCTTAGAGCTTATAGAAAATTAATCTAGGTCTGTCTGAACTTCAAAGTTTCCATTGAAAAGTCAGGTGTTATGCTGATGGGTTTGCTTTTATAGTGACAATGTCTTTATATCTTCAGCTTTAATAACATTTCTTTTTATGTAAATTTATTATCTTATTATCTGTGATGTGGATTTTTTTTATTTGATGCTGTGTATGCCCTGCATCTTGATAGACTTCTCTTTCCTTCGATTTGGGACATTTTCTTGTACTGTTTTGTTGAAAATATTTTCTATGCCTTTACCTGAATTTCTTCTTCTATAACTATTATTTATAGATTTTGTCTTCCTTCCTCCTTCCCTCTCTTTCTTCCTTTCTTTCTTTCTTTCTTTCTTTCTTTCTTTCTTTCTTTCTTTCTTTCTTTCTTCCTTTCTCTGGTTTTTCAAGATAGGGTTTTTCTGTAGCTTTGGAGTCTGACCTGGAACTAGCTCTTGTAGACCAGGCTAGCCTAGAACTCAGAGATCTGCCTGCCTCTGCCTCCCAAGTGCTGAAATTAAAGGTGTGCACCACTACCATCCAGCTTAGATTTTGCCTTTATAGTGTGCCATAGTCCCTGAATGTTCTTTCCTTAGGTGTTTTTAGATTTAACACTTTTTTCTATTTTTATTATTCCAGTTTTTCTATAATGTTTTTGGGATCTAATACTGTGATTCACTTGATCTAATCTGTTGTCGAGGTTTTCCTCTGAGCTTTGCTCTATTTTTCCTTTTCTTTTTTTTTATTTTTCCATTCAAAAATTGATACCTCCTCCCCTTCTCCCATTCCCCACCCGCTCACCCACTAACTCTCCTCCCTCCCCCTCCATCCTTAAGAGAGTGCAGGGTACCCTGCCTTGTGGGAAGTCCAAGCCCCTCCCTCCTCCATTCTGGCCTAGGAAGGTGTGCATCCAAGTAAACTAGGGTCCAAAAAAGCCAATAAATACAGAATAGACAGGTCCCAGTGTCGTTGTCGATGGCTTCTCAATCCGTCCCCATTGGCAGCCACATTTAGAGAGTCCAGTTTGATCACATGCTCGTTCAGTCCTGGTCCAGCTGGATTTGGTGAGCTCCCATTAGAACAGGCACACTGTCTCAGTGGGTGGGCCAACTCCTTGCCGTCCTGACTTCCTTGCTCATCTTCACCCACCTTCTGCTCTTCAACTGGACCTTGGGAACTCAGTCCATTGCTCTGATGTGGATGTGGGTCTCTGTCTCTATCTCCATCCATCGGACGAAATTTCTATGGTGATAATCAAGATATTCATCAGTGTGACTATGGGACAAGGCCAGTTCAGGCATCCTCTCCTCTGCTGCCCAAGGACCTAACAGGGAACATCCCCGTGGACACCTGGTATCCCCTCTAGAGCCAAGTCTCTTGCCAACCCTAAAATGGCTACTTAATGTAGATATCTTCTTCCCTGCTCCAATATCTGCCCTTCCCCAATCTCTACCCTCCCACTCCCCCAAGCTCTCCCCAGTCCTTTCTTCTCCCTTCTCCTTCCCCCTCTTCCCTTCCCCCAACCACACAACCACCCCTACCCCCACCCCTGTGCTCCCAACTTTTTCCCGGCTATCTTGTTTGCTTCCAATTTCCAGGAGGATCTATATATGTTTTTCTTTGGGTTCACCTTGATATTTGTATTCTCTAGGCTTGTGAATTCTAGGCTTAATGTCCTTTGTTTATGGCTAGAGTCCACTAATGAGTGAGTACATACCATATTCATCTTTTTGAGTCTGGGTTATCTCACTAAGGATAGTGTTTTTTTTTTTCTATTTCCATGCATACAAAATTCAAGATGTCATTGTTTTTTACTGCTGAGTAGTATTCTAATGTGTATATAGTCCACAATTTCTTTATCTATTCTTCCATTGAGGGGCACCTAGGTTCTTCCCAGGTTCTGGTTATTACAAATAATGCTGCTATGAACATAGTTGAACAAATGTTTTTGTAGTATGATTGGGCATCTTTTGGGTATATTCCCAAGAGTGGTATTGCTGGATCCTGAGGTAGGTTGATTCCCAATTTCCAGAGAAACCGCCACACTGATTTCCAAAGTGGTTGCACAATTTTGCATTCCCACCAGCAATGGATGAGTGTTCCCCTTATTCCACATCCTCTCCAGCATAGTCTACCCTTGGTGTTTTTGATTTTGGCCCTTCTGACAGGTATAAGATAGTATCTCAAAGTTGTTTTGATTTGCATTTCCCTGATCGCTAAAGAAGTTGAACATGACCTTAAGTATCTTTTGGCCATTTGAACTTCTTCTGTTGAGAATTCTCTGTTCAGATCATTACCCCATTTTTAATTGGGTTATTTAGAATTTTAATGTCTAGTTTCTTGAGTTCTTTATATATTTTTGATATCAGACCTTTGTCTGAGGTAGGGTTGGTGAAGATCTTCTCCCATTCAGTAGGATGCCTTCTTGTCTTAATGACTGTGTCCTTTGCTTTACAGAAGTTTCTCAGTTTCAGGGGGTCCCATTTAGTCATTGCTCCTCTTATTGTCTGTGCCACTAGGGTTATACATAGGAAGTGGTCTCCTGTGCCCATGTATTACAGTCTATTTCCCACTTTGTCTTCTATCAGGTTCAGTGTGGTCAGATTTCTATTGAGGTCTTTAATCCGTTTGGACTTGATTTTTGTGCATGGTGATAGATAAGGATCTATTTTCATTCTCCTACAGGTTTACATCCAGTTATTCCAGCACCATTTGTTAAAGATGCTTTCTTTCTTCCACTGTATAATTTTATCTTGGTTACAACTCTATTGCTGTGAAGAGACACTATGACCAAGGCAACTCTTATATAAGAAAGCATTTATTGAGGGCTTGCTTATAATTTCTGGACCTAGTTCATTATTATCATGGTAGGGAGCATGGTGATAGGGAGCATGGTGGGCAGGTGGACATGGTGCTGTAGAAGAAAGTAAGAGCTACATCCTGATCCATAGGCCAAGAGAAAGACTGGGACTGGCATAGGCTTTTGAAAATTCAAATCCTACTCCAGTAACACAGTTCTTCCCACAAGGCCACATCTCCTAATCCTTTTAATCTGATCAAAGAATTCCACTCCCTAGTGACTAAGCATTTAATTATGAAACTATGGGGACATTCTTATTCAAACCACCACAAATTCCCCCATTTTTCATTTTGAGTTTTATTTTAGTTTTGCTTTTTTTTCAAAAAGAGTCTATCTCCTTTTTAAATTTTAGTATCACATCTTAAATTATTTTTATTTCATTGAACTGTTTGTGTTTTTATAATCTTCAATTAAGTGTTCATTCTTGTAATCTTCGAATTCCTTGAACATATTTATAATTGCTATTTTGAAGTCATTGTCTTTCACATTAATTAGCAAAATTAATTTTTTTAGAAAATATTATGAAGAAAATGATGATTTCTGGAAAAGGCATATTTTCTTGTTTATTCATGTTATTTGTGTTTTTGCAATATGATGTAGGTATCTGGAATTAGGTTTTAGAATGGATATTGAGTCTCACTCTTGCTGAATGGATGTTTGAATCTTTGTTTGCTGTTACTCCAACTTGTCAGGTTGTAGACCAGTTGAATGATTCTTGGTTTTCATCTTGGAACTCAACTCTGTGTTGATATGCAAATGATGTGTCAGTTAAGCTATAGATAAATTCAACTTCGGGCCCTAGAATTCTTATTTGGTCTTCATGTGGTCCTGAAATGGTGCAGTGGGTTATGGATTGGTGAGTGAGAAATCTGTCTCTGTGGGTATCTATCTAAGGTTCGGGGTCAGACCCCATGTGATTCCAGGACTGACTTAGCCAGATCAGTCTCCATACTGTCCTGGCTCACTTCTGTGTATGGGTTGGTTGATAGGTAAGCTGGTGGGCTGATTGGCTCTGGAAGTCTTTAACATGGTTGTGGTTTGTACTCTATGCAGTCACAGAACTGAGAGGTGAGTGGGTGGCTAATAGGTCTGAGGTGGAAGAACTGGCTTGGGGATCTCTAACTGGTGTTCTGTATTAGACCCTATGGGGTTACAGAACCAGGCTGTGAGTAGGGTGAAAGACAGACAGTTGGGGAGAGGACTGGCACTAGGGGTTCCTGACCAAATTCTACATGGTCTTGTGCAGGTATGGCGAGTGGGGTGGCTGAGAGTTGGGCTGGTGGACTGGCCCTGGGGAGTCCTTAACTGAAATTCTCTTTCAAGCCCTAGGCAGTCATGGGTCAGGACAGCAAGTCAGTATGGTTCTGGGAGTTCCAACCTGGAATTCCAGGTCAGAGTCCGCATAGGACCAGGCTGGCATTGCCAGCGGGGTGACTAAGAGACAGGTGGGAAGGGACACTGGCTATAGGGTTTCTACCTGTACTCCAAGTGGTTCTTGGTCAGTGCAGTGAGCGGGCATGTCCTCTTTTCTTTTAAACCTTCTGAGATCATGTAAGTGCTGCCCATGTGCACATAGGTATGAAACAGCATGGGTAACCTACCAAAAGCCACCTCTTCTAGTTTATTTGCATGTGTGTGTTTTAAAGAAAATTTTTTCTTCCCCCAGATCATAAAGTATATATTTTCCTAAAAGTTTTTCATATTACTGGTTTTTCTTCTCTTGTAATTCATGTGCACTTATTTTATAAACAACATAAAGAAGTAATATCTTTTGTACATTTCTATATAAATAGTTATTGAATGTTCTTTGTCTTATTGAGTAGTTTTTTCAAAACATGAGATCAGGAAGTGTCTGGACATGGAAGAGCTGAAAATCTTGAAGAATATCTATAATAATTATTCACAATAGATGTGGTGATTTTGTAACATGTTCTCATATTATTCAATACTCCTCAAAAAGGTAGTTCAAGCTCTCTTCTTATACGTAAGGAGACTTGATTCATAGAAGTGTTGTCCCTGATTCAAGAAGCACAGCTTTGTGTATGAAGTCATAAAGAACACTCTAGATTCCTCTTTTCTTTCTTTTGTATCAGCGACTCTGGAGAAGGCCATTTCCATGTCCAAGAGAAACTCTGTGTCTGTAGAGTCCAGCACATGTGGTAGGTAAATGAGGTCTCTTTGCCAGAGAATGCACTGACTTGCCATTTATACCAATGAGCCACCTTAAAGCCAGTCTTCCATGCCAATGGAAGGATAATGATAATTTAAACCTGGGGGCTGTGATCCAGACTGAAAACTGATAAATATTCCTGAGCTACAGCTTTCCAAAATTCTTGACCCACTGAGTTCTTGACCCATTGAGATAATCAATGTCTAATTTTTTAAACCAATATGTTCTAGAATAACCTTTTGAGCAACAATGGAGAGATAATAAATTTAAGGTCACCATATCTGATGGTCATGTTTGGTTAAGTATGATATAAAATAATATAAAACACAGCCCATATAGTACAAGCCATTTCAAACTTGGTGGTGTCATACAAGCATGTCAAATAAACTGTTACTCACCAGAGACATTCAACTAGTGGACAACTAGAACTCTGGGATAGCATAGATGATCCTTAAACCACCATGAACAGGAAAACAATACAATCATAAATGCTGATTTGAAGTTCAGCTATAAAGATATAACTATATAGAGGCTGGAGAGATGGCTCAGTAGTTTAGAGTATTTGTTGCTCTCATACAAAGGAAAATGGTTCAGTTTCTAGAACCCACATGGTGGTCACAACCATCTATAACTTCAGTTTCAGAGGATCTGGTGCCCTCTTCTGGCTTCTGTGGACAAAAGATGCACACACAATACACTTATATACATATAGGTAAAACATTTATACTTGTAAAAATTTTTTTAAAAGTCTCCTTTAAAAAATTATAAGTGTGAATGTTTCAGTCTACAGTGGATTTCTTAATGTGTGTCTTCATGTATGGAAAAATCTGTGGGATCATGCATCAGTTGGAGAAGAGATTTATTTACTTGATAATGTGCAATTTTTATGAATGTGTGAAATACTTTTCTTGTTGCTATGATGAATAGGTGGCAAATGCAGTCTAAGGAATGAAGAGCTTATTTTGGCTCACGGTTTGAAGGACAGGCCCTCATGGCAGGAAAGGAAAGGCATGGCAGCAGGAGTGTGGGTAACTGGGCACGTTTCACCCACAGTTGGGAAACATAAAGTCGTGCTTGCTAAGGGCCACCTTGCTATCCCATTCTTCCTCATTTGGAGATCACAGCAAATGGATTGGTGCTACCACATTTAGGGTGGGGATTCTCACCTCATTAAAACCAGTCTATAATCTCCTTCTCATACAGTCCTAGAGGGTTTATTTGTAACAGCATATTTGTCTCTTAGTTCATTCTAGATCTTTTCAAGTTGATAATCAAGATTAATTATGTAATGCATAATAAGATAAAATCCAAGTTGGATTTTTGCATAAAAATATCTTCTTTTTTATGAAAGTGTAAGCAAATAATATAACAACGTAGGAGTATACACACACACACACACACGCACATACACATGAGAATGCAAATAAATGACTAGGGATATGAGACATCAGAAAAGGTTTTGCTTCTGTAAATGAAGCAGCAAAATCTTAAGAGTCAGAAACTCTTAGGATAATTATGTATGTAGCATGTATATTCCCTTCCATTACCTTCCTTCCCATGTTTTCCCCTCCTCAAATTCATGGCCCTTTCTAGTTTTTCATATATATGTACACACACATATGTATATGTATGTATCTGTATATATGAATATATATGCGTGTATGTGGCTTTTAAAGTTATTTACATATGTGTGAATATGTATGAATGACTGTCTATGATTGCCCATAGCTCTTCATCTCGGGGTGTGGTTTGTGAGATATCCCCCATCCATGCTGGCATGTTATTTGGTATAGTCATTTTTCAGTTTTTGTTAGGTGACCATATTGTTGAATGCAGCTTCTCTGACATATATAGAAGACATTATGAGGTTATAGTTTTGTTCGAATTAGTTGGCTTCAGATCGACTATGGCTCTGTTATGCACAGGACTCATAATGCAGAGCACATAACTGGAGTGTAAACCATGACCAAGGAAAGAGTAGTGGAATACTTTCTGGAAGGTCCCCTCCTGGTTTGGCAATGCACTATGTGGGCTCCTGGAACTTAATAGCACATGGCCAACAATGATGGTTTACATCATTGATGGGCAGACAGAAGGGATCAGACAGGATCTGGAGGGACCCAGTGAAAGTTCCCAGGAGTCCTCTCCAAGCAGAGTTACACAATTCCTTCAGAGTCTTATTGGGACAATGTGCACAAGTGTTTTCCATTGGGAAGCCCATAAGAAAGTTGGTGCTAGGATTTTTATTGGAAGATGCTCATGCAGACATCCTTTTCCTAGTGTGTACCCAAACTTTGGAGTCCTAGCGAGAAGCCTATCCTCATCATCAGACCTATTTTGTTTCAAGTGAGTTAGTAGAATAAGCTGCTCTTCTCAGGTGATGGCAGCAATGCTTCTGAATCAAGGCCTAATTACCTTTGCACATAGGCTTTTCCAAGTCAAGCAGCCTCAGCTCTATTACACCAACTCATTCCTCCACTGGCACACAAGTGTACTCACATTTTATTGCATAGAGCAGGGCATGTGGCCAGAGCAGATACCAAAGCTATTAGAAGTCATATGCCACCTACTGGGTAGCAGTTTGTATTTTTAGATAAGTATTTTTCAACTTTCTGAATGTTGCAATATCTTAATATAGTTTCTCATGTTGTGGTAACCACAATCATAAAGTTATTTTCATTGCTACTTCATAACTGTAATTTTGCTACTGTTATGAATTGTAATGTAAGTATCATTATATGTCTGGAATGCAATTGGATGACTGTAACTCACATTATTTAAAGTGAACTATACTTTTACACATTGCCCTGAAATATAGGACAAACATTAGAGACACTGGATGCTATTTAATAAAAAATTTTTTTTCTTACATTACATATGTTCTTGTTGCTTGCTTTTGCAGATCAAATTGGTCTCTGATTCCTTCTGGGAGACAAGCATTTTATTTTGCTTTTGGCATTTTCTAAGGTAGTGTTGTATTTCTTGAAATCCACTCCAGTTTGTGATTAGTGTAGTAAGGAGGCCGTTCATTGGTTCCCAGCTGCTTAGCCCCGAAATAATCACATAGAAACTGTATTAATTAAAACACTGCTTAGCCCATTAGCTCTAGATTCTTATTGGCTAACTCTTACATATTAATTGAACCCATTTCTATTAATCTATGTAAGCCACGAGGATGTGGCTTACCAGCTAAAGTTCCAGCATCTTTCTCTGGCAGGGCTACATGGCTTCTCTCTCACTCCACCTCCTTTCTCCCAGCATTCTGTTTGGTTTTCCCCACCTACCTCTGTTCTGCCTTGCCCTGCTATAGGCTCAAAGCAGTTCTTTATTAATCAATGGTATTCACAACATACAGAGGGGAATCCCACATCACCTCCCCTTTTCTGTTTAAATGAAAAAGGAAGGATATTAAATAAATATTAAAAAGTAATAGAGTAAAAACAAGTGGCCTCCCTACAACAAATTGGCACCCGCGTGGCCAACTAAAATTCACTTAAGTGAGAGGGCTTGCAAAGGAATTCTAAACACTAAAAAACAAAGTTTAGCTGCATTGTTTTTTCCAAATGGGCTTTGCTTTCTGGTGGCATACTGCAGCTCCTTTAAGAGAGGTTTTCCCGATTCAGTGGTAGCAGAGAAAAAAAGCCACATGGTTTTAAAATGCCAGCTTTCAGGGCTGTGCTGCCAGCGCAACCTCTGGCTCTTTCAGGAGACTGAACATTTATTTGAATGGGGTTTGTGAGCAATGCACTACGGCTTTCTTGGTGGCAACATGGATCAGCTGTGGTGCCTAGAGATGGGGCATTGTGCATGGCTCTCAGAAGCAGCAAGCAGTTCTGCCATGCTGGACTGGGCAGGCCAAGCATGCAGTGCTGTATTTTCTCTAGCAATGGCACAGCTTGAGTTCATAAGAAGTGCTTTGCATTTTAAGAAGCACTCTGGGCAGTATGAATTACAGATACACAATAAAACAGATTCAGACATAGAAGGCCTCTAAATGAATCACAGTGTTAGATAAATGTACATAGACTTGGGAGAGAGAAGAAAAAGAGTATAGAGAGTTATAAAAAGAAATAAATGGTTTTAAAAAAAATGAAACAAAGTCTTTTTAAGAGACAGAGTACAGTCATAGATTAAAAGGAATAAAGAAAGAATAAGTCACATAAAGATGAAATATGCACAGAGAGTCTGGATTATGAATATTATTGTGTTTTCTTGAATTATTTGACTGTGAAGGAGCTAAGTGCAGAGAGACATTTCATTGTATGGGCTGGTAAGCTAAACCAACATGTATAAAATAAAGGTATCTTGAATTCAGAATTTGGGTCTAAGGATATGTTGCTTTGGAAAAGAGATTCTTCTTTTGTTTCCACAGAAGATGAGAACCTGTGGAATGCTTCCAGACTAATATGGTTTGATGGACCAAGAGCCCCTGAAATGTCGCCTTGAACACCCCTCAAAAAATTACTTCACCCAATAAACAGCAGGAAGCACTTTGGAGATGAACTATGCCCATATTCTCAAATATTGTTTATAAATGTTCTTTTAAATTTAAAGGGGAATATGCTATAGAGATTTGCATTGATATGAATATTGGTTTATTGATATAAATTTAAGGTCAATTTTGTTATACTATGTATATGTTTTTCTGATCTTGATTAAGGTATTGTGTTTGTACAGCTCATTTAGAAATGTATAATGTATAATTAAGAAATAGATGTTAATGGATAATCATCTATAATAGTTAAGCCTGTCATCGTGTTAGTTAGATGTTCTAGATGGATAGATATCTATTTCAGATGGATAGGCATTCTTCAAACCTTTCAAAGACTACAGGATTATTGCATTTAAAATGTTTTAAGAAATTTGAACTTTTCATGGCATGAGACACATCTGTTCCTGGCAGCACCAATAACTTCAAGAGGAAGATGGGCATTGAAGAAGCTTCTTATGGAGTTGGTTAGCCATTTGGGCAAGAAACTGCTGTTGCCTGGAGTGCTTGATAAATTGGACATGTAGGACCCACAGAGAAATGACTGCTGAACTTGCCTAAAGATGAGACCATCCTTCAGGGTTCCTGCTTCATGAAAGAGACTGTTAGATATTCTGCAGGACACAGAAGAAAGTGACTGACAAACTGCCAATATAGGCAGAACTGTCTTTGAAATTTCCTAATTTTTGGAAAAGTCTGCCAGATACTATGGGCCTGTAGGCTGAAGATGGATGCTCCAATGGTACAGAAGAACTTTGGGTGACTGTCCAAGCAGTGAGATGTCTCTGTCAATTCTAGAGTTCTGGAAGTTGCTTACAATATACTCCCTGTTTTCTTAGGTAATATTATATCCTTCTGGAGTCTTTGATGGAGTTGAAGAATTGATAGTTATAGTTTTCCTTAGTTATGATAAAAGTTGAAGTAGATATAAATATTGTAACTGTAATTCTTACTTGATACCTGTTTTGTTGTATGTAATTTTACTATGTTAAAGCTAAAATCTTCCTTTTTATTTAAACAGAAAAGGGGAGGTGATGTGGGATTCCTTTCTGTATGTTGTGAATATCATTTGTTAATAAAGGAACTGCTTTGGGCCTATAGCAGAGCTATAGGGGAAAATCTAAACAGAATATTGGGAGAAATGAGAAAGGAGTTAAAGTGAAGCCATGTAGCCCGCCAGAGACAGATGTGCTGAATCTTTCCTGGTAGACCATGACCTCATGGTGATGCACAGATTAATGGAGATTGGTTAAGTTAAGATGTAAAAGTTAGCCAATAAGAAGCTAGAGCTGTTGTAAAAGGAGCACGGGCCCCTTGCTCCGTCCTGCCCGGCTCCCGTCTGTTGGCCTAGCTTAACTCCCAAAATGATTACACAGAAGCTGTATTCATTTAATTACTGCTTGGCCCATTATATCTATCCTCTTCTTGGCTAACTCTCACATCTTAAACTAACCCATATCTAGTAATCTGTGTATCACCACGGGGTCATGACTTACCAGGAAGATTCTAACCTACGTCCATCTCAGGCCAGAGAAACATGGCGTCTGCCACACTTCCCATCCTCCCAGCATTCCATCCTGTCTACTCTGCCTACCTGATTTCTACCCTATCAAAAGGCCAAGGCAGTTTCTTTATTCACCAATGAAAGCAACACAAATACAGAAGAACCTCCTACACCATAGAGCTAATGGACCAAGCAGTGATTTAAATAATACAGTTTCTGTGTGATTATTTTGGGTCTGAGCTACAGAGTTGCCAGGAACCAACAAGTGGCCTCCCTCTAACAGATTAGACACCCAAAGAGCTTTCCTGCATTGTTGTGCTTTCTTACCTTGTTTCAGCTTCTGCCTGCCTAAGCCTCTGGCCCATGTGCAATGTGATGTTCCCAGTACTTTCCTCAAGTCCCTCAGCTATTCTGATGCTTCTTTTGATAATATTTTCTTGATTCTTTTACCTTTTATTCATTAGTTCAAATGACATTGAATATTCTTTGTTTGTTCCCTTTGGTTAAAGGTTAAGTCAAAAAAAATTAGAGAGGTAGTTAGTATTTTGGCACATATATTTACTTTTATTTTTTATATTTCTTAGCTATTATTATTTCTTTTAAAAATTCATGGTCTCTTTTCACTAACCCCAAACTTTTTCCAAGTTTATCTAATGAAAAATAGAAGTTCAAAACTCGAGAGAAGAAAATAGTTGTTTTTTAACCTCTACTGTCTCTATCAAGGACTAATTTTGACCTTTAAAAAAATTTTATGTTGGGTGTTATAATTAGAACATCTTTCCCTTCTGTTTTCTCTCTCCAAACCCTCCCATATACTCTTTGTTTTCTTTCAATCCATGGCCTAATTTTTCATTAATAACTATTACATGCATATATGTATATACATATGCATTCCTAAATATAGCCTGCTCAGTCTGTATACTGTTACTTGTATGTATACTGAGAGTGGGAGAATAGTCTTCAGGGAAGAGATGCAAGTTGCTTATCAAACATGAAAAGGAATTTTGGAAAGTAAGGACCTAGAAGGAACTGTATTTGGAATATAGCAATAGAAGATAATATCTCCATTTTTATTGAATAGAGTTTTATATGGATCTATTCTTTATGGTTAGATAAAAATATTTTATTGCTATTTATGAAAGTCTGCATTGAAAGAATTATAATATTGGTCCTCCCAGAGTGTGTTCTAGTTGGAAAACTAATTATATTAAAATGGTTGCAGAATTTCAATAATCTGCCAAAAAGACAAATCAGGACTACCATCTAAATGATTTATTGAAGTAAGGGATAATTGAGAGCTCTTAAGTCCTTCTCTACACCTATTTAAAATTCTGGTTTTGTCTTAGTTCCTTTCGTTTCTTTTTTTCTTGCAATTGCTGCAGATGACCACAGCTCAGAAAAATAAGGACTAAGAAAGAAGCTCCCTTTTCCTATCCCGTCACACACTATACTGTTTTCAAACTTCTGAAATCCATAACATCTGTTCCTTCCATCTCAGGGGAGGGAGGGCCTTTCTCTGACCCCTCAAGGCTCTTCCCAATCAGTACCTCTCCCTTCTACTGTTCTCTCTTTCTCCCCCTCCCTCTATTTTTCTCTCTTCCTCCCCTTCCTATACCCTTCCTGGTTCCTTTCATCTTTATTTCCTTTCCCTTTGTTTCATTCAGTCTTTAGATCTATTCACATTTTCCACTTTTTATTTTGATGTCTTAGCTTTTTCAGTTAACATACAGAGTAATAGGCATCGTTATCACATTTTCATACCTAAATATTATCATGCTTTGTTTTTTATTAGTTCCCCTCCCCTGTTGTGCTTTTCAGTGTCCTCTGACACCTAGATGGGTCTCTTCTTCCCAGCTAGTCCTCTGTTGCTTTTGTGTTTCATGTGTGTTGTGTGTGTGTGTGTGAGTATATATATATGAAGCTTGTATTTGTGTGTGTGTTTATTCCAGCTAAACAACAAGTATGGCAGCACCAACCTGCCACATCCGGCTTCCAACTTCTCTCCCTTGGAACAAAAAGCCTGTTGTAGAACATGCACACTTCTGCACCCATGGCCTGGAAGGCCTTGAGGGTGGCATCGGATGTCATTCTCAGGACCCTTACCAGGAAGCTTCATTATCATTCTCATTTCATAAGATGTTCATTATATGCCTTTTGAGTTATGTTGTTTTTTGTGCATTTAAACACCACAGGAAGCACTTAAAAGGCAAAGAGATGCTTCAATGATGTCACCGGTGATGTAATCAGATAGCATGCGCTGAGAACATTGCAGCTCCAGACACTGAGCTGACTGTTCGCGGGGATTATCTCATTTCATCCTACTACAACCTCATGAGACAGGACAATTATTCCCACTTTAAAAAAATGAAATTTGAAGCAGCAGACCCTAAGTCACTAGTATGAGCACACAAAAAGAGTAGGAAGCATTTTTGATAGTTTTCTTGCTGGGATTCCAGCATTATCTGTCTTTGCGGACACTGCTGTGTGTACCCAGGATGCTAGCCTTCAGGCTATTAGAGCCTCTACTCTGTGAAAAGCTCCCAAGCCTGCCAGGTTTCCTCATCTGCCCTGTTGTCATCTGTATAACATCTTACCTAGTGGTTTTCCATGTAGGCTTGGCATGAGAACCATACCTGGTTTCCATCCTGGGAAGATAAGTCAAAACCTCAGAGTGAGTGTGTGCATCAATACTTTGGGCACTTATGACCCCACCTGTGATCCAGTGTGAAGAGGTTTGCAGTTAATCTTTCTGGTGAGCACCCAGACTTTGTTCTGCTCTGTTCTCCACCAAGTGGAGGAGACATCACATTCTAAATAAAGAAATAGTTGACAAATCAGCTTTCCTATTGACAATGGAACTGGGAATAATTCCTATGGTTCTGCTTGAAATATTTTATTGAAATAAAAGTACAAGCGCTCATGCTTGACTGAATGAATCCTTGTGGAATTGTGAGCTGCTTTAAGAACTACACAATTTTCTCTGAATATTAGGGAAAAATGAGTCATCTTTCTTCAGACCATTTCAGGTCAAAAGTTCACTGAAATCTTCAAAACAATTAGTGAATGAATGTTTCCTTTCAGTTTCTCTAGTAATAACCACTGTTGTATGAAGTGGATATTAGTAAGAAGTTCTATGGAAAATGTTGAATTGACATGATATTATTAACACGTTGCTCATTACTTTAATTCATTTTGGTTTGTTTAGAAGTATTCAACATCACCAAGCTGTGGAATATACACACTGCGACAGGGGAAAGGGTTTTGAGTAATTTCTCTTACATTATCAATTTAACGCTTCTGAGAAACAAAATGCCAAAAGGAATTTTGAAAGAAAGAAAAATGTTGCTTTTTAAAAAGCTTCTCTCATTTTGCTGATGTTAATAAAAATGTGGGGTTTCCCACATTTTCACCATCCAGTTAGGAAAACTGACGTCAGGAATCACTGTCTGACGTCAGGCTTCATGCCCAGAACACGTGCCTTGCGCCTAGGCCTTATGGCACTAATGGAAATCTCCAGGGAACAACTTATTTTTGCTGATCCACAGGAAGTAGACACAATACTAATCTTTTATTACATAGTTTCAAGGACTGAAAAAAACACATTAATTAGCATAGAAATGAGTGATGTGAAAGACTGATTGTGTGAAATGCTATAATAGTCATATATAAAAGAATCAGATCTGATCTTGCTTCAAGTAAAAACTGAGACAAACATTGACCATCTAGGTGCTACAAAACTTAATCAAAGGGCAAAGGAATACAAATCTTATTGGGAATTTTAAAAGGCTGCTTCTGTTTTGTCAGATAAAATTTCTGACCTGAAAAATAACTATATATAGATTTAGCCTTAGGTAGGAATGGTTTTTAACTTTGAAAATAGGCCTGAAATATGAGTCTTTCAAAAATTAAAGACTGTGAGACTCAGATAAAATTGAATTCCAACCCCAGTTTCCCTCATAAAGAGAGGTGAGAACTTGGGCCAATTATCTGATCTTTCCAGGCCTCCATTTCTTTGTTAGACAATCAACTCAATCATTTTACAGCATTAGGTTTTTCAATAGCAAAAATGAATGTGATGAAATTGCAATAAAAGAGACCACACTTCTGCAGGGAAAGGAACCTCACTGCAAGTCTACAGCTCTGCTCTACCTACTGCAAGATGCTGTGCGAAAGCCGTGTGGCCTGAGTGAGGTTTCCTACCTCTCATTTCCTCAGCCATGACTGAATTCAACCTGACAGCACTGATGGTGGTTACAAAAGAAATAGAATATGTGTTACTGCATTTGAGCTACCATATCCAAATACCACATACAGAATGGCTGAAATAAGAAAAATTCCTGCTCACTGTTCTGTAGTTATGTGTTCCAAACCAAGGTCTGGCACGGGCTGTGTCTGGGGAGGCTGCTCTTCCCGGCCTGCACATAAGAGCCTTCTCTCTGTGTCTTCACATTTGCATTGATGGAGAAAGAGAGGGAGTTTCTATCTTCTCCTAGATTTCAATAACCTTATTGAAAATATAGCCCTTAGTGCTAAGTAGAATGACAGTTGTCTATATTACCTCTGCTAACTCAACCAATACTGATATATGAAAAAGCCATCCTTAAAACACTGTATATAAAATTTAAGGATAAGGGACACTGGAGTTCTTTGGCTTTATTGCTCCATGCTCATTTTCATGAAGATCACCATCCTTCTCAGATTCAGTCCTATTCTTACTATCCTGTGTAACCTTCATCACATCCTCCCAGGACTTGCTCTAAATACTCATATTGGGTTTAGGGTTTCAAAATACAAAGTTTCGGTAAACACAATCCAGTCCACAGTATCAAGCATGAATTGTTTTTCATGAACATCTAGTTTTCTATTAACATGCAGATAACGGTAGCAAACGTATATCAGGCTATTGAGTGGGTGCTTTCAGTGTTAGTGGAACTACTGAGAGTGATAGTGTAGGTGACCTATTTAGCCATAGCCAGTAAAGTGAGTTCTCACACCCTTTTGTGTCAATAATTGCTCTTCAAAGATTTGTACTCTTGAACTCGAGAGTTAGCTCATTGATTAATTGCACCAGCTACTTGCAGAGGATAAGTGTTGGGTTCCCAACACCCATGTGAGGCAGCTCATTCACACCCATAAACTCTGCTCCTGGAGACCAGATGACAACTTTTGGCCTCCACGGGCACCTGCAGTCAGGTGCATATGCTCACCCCCTGCATAAAAACAAGTCTTTAAGTAATAAAACAAAACAAAATTTATGTTACCAAAACATTTTTTGTTTGTTTTTGTTTTTTTCAAGACAGGTTTTCTTTGTGTATCCCTGGCCGTTTTGGAATTCTCTCTATAGACCAGGCTGGTCTCCAACTCAGAAATCCTCCTGCTTCTGCCTCCTGAGTGCTGAAATAAAGACTGTGCCACAACTGCCTGTCCACTGAAACACTCTTACACTGGAACTAATTGGGGAAGACAACAAACAGGGAGTTTAATGACCATTTACCAGAGTACTTTATATTCTATATTAGATATAAACCTATCTATAAAATATTATATACTTATTTAAAATATGCAGAATCTATACATACTGACAAAGCAAGATGTCCTAGACTTACTGAAAGGCCAACTATAAGTTACAAAATAGTTTTTAATCAAATGGTTGCATTTCTTGTAGATATATACTAACCTGCCTATGACCTCTTCTCTTAAAAGTGGAACCTCAGAGGCTTTAACTATGTTAAATCTTTATCTGATTTTTAATTTCATTTAAAGCATGTAGTTGTTCTAAGAAAGCAAATGATTAAGAAGCTGCAAGCTATTATAAACAAAGGCTTTACTGTTCTCTAGTGTATGTTAGAAAGACTTGAAAACTATTAGTTGAGGAATACGAGTATGCATTATAAACAGTTGCAAGCATAAAAACAGAAGTGCATAGGTTATACCAATTTTCTCCAAGGACTCTTGGAACTTTATCTCATTCTTTCAGTAATTTCTAGAGTTGCTTAAATATTGGGAAATGGCAAGCATTTTATTGGTAATTCTTGACTCTTCCAATTATATAGCATCCCCCATAATAACTTAAGAAGCCTACAGTGTTCACCCTTTCTTTTTTCAACCCTCATCAGCAAATACTCTGTATTAGTTGCTTTTCTGTTATGATTAAAGGAAACTTGTGGCTAAGACTCCCTAACTCTCTCTCATGGGGTAGCCTGGATTCTCCCTGACTTCCATATTCACACCCTCTCACTGACCCTCCAAGTGAAGCCCGGTCCCCATATCAGTATCTTGGCCTAGTTTGGCCACACCAGATTATACCATAGGCCACCTCTAGGCCCCTGCCAGGCCCAATCACTCCTGCCACCCCCAAAAGTCCCTTCTGTGCCGTGTCTAACCTCTGCACAGGTGGATTCCCACCTCCCACAGATTCAATGAAACCCCAATAAAAATCCATACCACATTCTTTACAGAAATAGAAAAAAAACTATAATATATGTAGTTCTGTGTATAAATATTAGTACGTGGTTCAAATGAAAATTTCTCATCTAGACTGACAATGCTCTCTCCAAGAGTCAAAGATCAGCTAACAAAAATTCCAATACCAGGCACTAGACGCCTTCTTTTGTATTGCTCTTCAGGATTGTCCAAGATACTCCCATGAAATATAGTCTATTGCTATTGCCCTTGATTACCCCCTCCCACCAGAAGGGAAAGATAAGTCCTTCTAGAAGACACCATGCACTTCAGAAACAGTGCCCAGAGGCTCCTGAGCTGGGAGTAACCTGAATGCCTCCTCCCTGAGGACCAGCTGTCACTGTACCAAAAGGTGTCATGCATGCTTTCTGAGCAAAGCAACCAACAGTGTTACCCACCGATGCTGCCTATAAACCACAATGATGATTAACATAGCCTGATAAGCCTAAGGGTGGAGTCGTAGCATGCAAACATTGGTGGTAACCACTAACTCTATAATTGGACTTAAGATCTGGTCAACAGGAGGGTAGCCATGCCTGATACAGGGAACCTAGAAGTCATGTATCTTGGTGGATAACCTATAACCTATAACTTACTAAACTAACATAATCCCTAACCCCATTCGAAATATTTGCTCTTATACTCACAGGTAAGTATAGGTCTCACCCCTCATCAAAGAACTGTCTCTTTGTAACAGAAGGAGACCATAACAGAAAACCACAGTCAATAAAAATTCAGAGTTGTAGAGTCCAGTGGATGCATCTACAAAACAATCCTGCACCTAAGGCTCAGGAAACATTGCAGAAGAGGGAGCAGAAAGATTGCTGTGAGATTATGTCTCCTAGGAATAGCAGAAGCTACACCCATATGGTCTCATCAATATGACTGTCTAGATAAGGATAATATCAGACACTTCAACCCCAAACAAAGAACTATAGGCAAGTAAGGAATGCTGAGAGTGGACAAAGTAGTCTTCTCTAGTGAATAGCACATCAACTGTCTATACAATACCAAAGGTCAGTTTCGAAACATACATACAGATAACAGACACCAAGTAGTTTACATTTAAAGATATATATGTATAAACATATATGACTGTAACAATAATTAATGTAATGTAAAAAGAGGACATGAATTTGAAAGACAACAAAAGAGGTACATAGGAGAGTGTGGATGGAGAAAAGGCAAGGGGCAACTGATGCAATCACATGTTAATCTCAAAAAGAAGAGAAAAAGTAGAAAAAAATACCATGACTAAAAATGTACTAAGGAAGAGAGGTTTTATTTTGGCCCATGGTCTGAAATGAGAGATTCCATGATGATAAATAATGGCAATGGGAGCAGAAATAACAGATCATGTTTTATCTGCACATGGAAAAGGAAGATAGAGACCAGGATGCCTGCTCTTAATGATGCACTCTTTCCGTAGGCCTCATGGCCTTCCTAAGCAGTGCCAATGGCTCGGGGCCAACTGTTCAAATGAATGAACCTATGAGACACTCACTGCAACCACTCACACCCCTAATACTATGACTTCATGTTTCTTATTACTTTGGTTCAGTTAACATTTATACTTGGTGTTTTTATGAGAAACACTATGTAAATATTGTTAATAACAGAATATTCTATTCCTACCTTATATAATTTTAAATTTCCACAATTATAAACTACCTTATGTCCTATTTTTCTATATACATATATGTAGTTTTTATTTCTCAAAACTTTTCTTCAAGGTTATAAAATTACACTTAATATGGTCAAACACATAAACCTATCTATTTTTGTTAACATCATTTCTTTTGATTCAACATTCAGAAAGACAATAAGTAGTTAAATGTGGAAGGCACTTCTGAAATATTAACACATTCTCCCTTGCCCATTCCTTTAATTTTTGTTTCATCTCTCTGGTTGAGCACCTAGATCCTTGAGTTCTCATTTTTTCATGAAAACACAGAGAGAGAGAGAGAGAGAGAGAGAGAGAGAGAGAGAGAGAGAGAGATAAAGAGAGAGAGCAGAAATTAAACAGGGAATCAGGAAGGAATCTTTTTCTAATTTTGATTTTCAAAGCTTATTCACTGAGGGTAAAAGGACAAGACTTAGAGTAAATTAAAATGTTTTAAATAAAACCCTTAGAAAAATAGACCAATGTCCTCTAATCTATTCTTCCTGTTATATTACATGTCAAGGGGTAATTAATAAAAAGACAAGAGCATGAGATGAATTGGACTGCGGTTGTTGCAAGGTCAGCATTGACTAATGTCCAACTGTCTGTTCCTGTGAACACTTCAGACCCTCACACCTTAGGAACAAGCTAAAAACAGTCTCACCACATCCTTCTGAATATATAACCCTCAAAAGCAGCTGTCCACCATCCATAAAGCACTCCAGATGAAAAGATGCGTCTGTGTCAACATGTCCCCATCAATGACACAGGGTAGCTGAGGGCCTCAGAGCAGGTTGGAATACTGAACCCTCAGCACTCACTTGCATTGGATAAAAGCATCTCGACCTCTGTGACACGGGTCAATAGTAGAGCACAATTCAGGAGGCTGCGTATTAATATGGAATCAATGAATACAAGAATAAGGGTGATAAAGGACTCACCTAATGGTTCAGAGGAAGGAACAAAAAGCTTAAATTCAGGAAGTCAGAGTATTTGACCTGTCATTTGTAGAATAAGACAACAAGAATTCTCTACTCCTCTCTCTCCCTAGTGGCTGAGGTTGCAGCAACGTCAGTATTGACTGATGTTCAATTATCTGTTCCTGTGAGCACTTCAGAATCTCATACTTCAGGAACAGGCTAACAACAGTCTCATCGCAATTTTATATGTGTGTGTGTGTGTGTGTGTATAGTGTGTGACAATTATATATACTATTGTGTGTACATCACATCATAATTATCATGTGACATAAATATATATGTCACACAAAAGTATTACTTTATCTGAAGATTAAATATTTCATCTATTTATTTATTTCTCAATTCAACAAACATAAATATGACATAGGCATCAAATTTAAGCAAAAAAAGTCAAAGGTTTTATTTTCACAAGCAATCCCACTGTTAGAATTGTACCATTGCCTCTCCTGGTGACTATACCTGAAAAAGGTCACTGAAATGTTATGTATTTATTCTAAATACTACTCTACTCTTCAACTTTCATTTCAAATCTAGTGCTGATATGCCACCTATCATCCATAAACACTGATGAAACCCCTGTGATACCACAGAATACTTATCACCCCTAAAGCAAGCCATGAGACTTTGCTTTGCCATCTGAGAGCATTAAATCTGACAATGACTGAGTATGGATTTTATTACTGAAGAATTTCTATGAATCTAAACTTGAATAATATCTGGATGACTCATGGGAAAGTAGGCTATACATTTTTAAGAGTAATGATTCTCACTATGACTTCTTTCCTTGACAGTGAACAAGAAAAGGAGAGAAGGGCACAAGCTCCCAAGAAAAGAATTCCAATTAGAGAATAGAGATAAGGGATGGTGATAACAGAAAAATAATTGCTTAGAATTTAAAAATTGAGGAAAACAAGGTCCACAGATTGGTGATAAAACTAGAGGGTAGAAGTTTGAGGTAAAAATCTAATTTTATAATCCCAAATAATCTCAAATAGCCAGCTGGGGTAGTTGGGGATGCTGAGATCTTTAAGTTCAAATTTAAATAATTTCAAATTTATAAATTTAAATTATAAACAAACCTACACATAAGATTTACTTATTCACATGTACTTTCTTTGGATTTCTAGAGTCTTCTCTTTAGATGCATGTTCTGTCATGTGAATATCCATGTTAGGCATCAATAGCTTTAACTTCATACAAATGCATTGACTTTTGCTTACCAGTTCCTCCCAATTACCTACTAGCGCTAGTAGTTGACTGTAACCTTCAAGAAGTCTATTTTGATTACCTGCTATTTGAACAGACATGTGCCAGCAGTCCATATTCTGTAGTAATCCCTGAAAAGGTATATGTGCTGGAGAGATAACAAGCATGCCCATGGAAGAATGAAATAGCACCATATAGAAACCTGTGATGTTATGCATTATTGTTAGTATATTAGTTATAAGAAACAATACAGAAAACTGAAACATGAATAAATAAGAACACCTAGGAAAAACATAGAGCTTGAATGGCTAGTGATACAGTGAGAAGCTTCATGCCACCAGGTGTAAATGAACTAGACATGATTGATGTATTTATTGCCTGTATATATTATATATAGTTATTGTACTTATTGTATATAGTTTTCTTATATTAGTTATAGCCTTCTTTTTTTATTATACAAAAGAGGAAATGTATTGGCATTTTAATTGTATTTTAATAAATGAAGACTTCTGGGCAGTGGTGGCGCATACCTTTCATCCCAGCACTTGGGAGGCAGAGGCAAGTGAATCTCTGTGAGTTTGAGACCAGCCTGGTCTACAAGTGCTAGTTCCAGGACAGCTAGGTCTGTTATACAGGGAAACCCTGTCTCAAAAAACCAGTAAATAAATAAATAAATAAAGACAGCCTGAATATCTGAGAATAAAACAGTCCTACTGTCTGCCTTATAGACCAGGTTATGGTAACACAAACCTTTAATCCCAGTAGCCATACAAGTTGCCATAGAAACTGGGTGGTGTATGCCTTTAATGATGATGGTGCATGCTTTTAATCCCAGCCCTAGAGAGGATTATAAAATTGGAGGAAACAGTTCTCAATAGACAATCTCATTCTGATACTCTGGGAATCAGAATCACCATTGCAGTCTGAGGTTAAGTAAGAGCCAGAGGCTGCTTGTTTTGCTTTTTTAATCTTCAGGAAGTTTTTATTTATTAAAATACAATTGAAATGCCACTACAACCAGGGTAGCTGGAAAGACAGAAGAAGCATGCATGAAATGCAGAGTTGAGTTGGTTAAGAAGAATAGGCCTTTGTATATTTGTATCAAATCACAGGTAACTGTGAAAGTCAAGATTAAAGATCACAAATTTAGTTCAAGTAGAAAAATGAGACTATTTTATGTTTTAATATTCTTTTATTTTTCATTCAAAAAATTTACACTTCCTCCTCTTCTCCCAGTCCCCTCTCGCTCCCCCACTAACCCTCCTTCCTCCCCCTGCTTCCTTAAGAGGGGGCAGGGTACCTTGCCCTGTGGGAAGCCCAAGGCCCTCCCCCCTCCATCCTGGCCTAGGAAGGTGTGCATCCATATAAACTAGATTCCCAAAAAGCTAATACCTGCAGAAGAGATAGGTCCCAGTGCCATTATCATTGGCTTCTCAGTCAGCCCCCACTGACAGCCACATTCAGAGATTCCGGTTTGATCATATGCTCATTCAGTCCTGGTCCACCTGGATTTGGTGAGCTCCCATTAGATCAGGCACACTGTCTCGGTTGGTGGACCAGCCTCAAAATGAGACTATTTTAAAGACTGTGTGAAGGTAAATATATTTTCTGCCACCAAAAGATATGGAGATATAAAGAGATAACCAGAGTCTCGAGTCAGCACCAGATCCATTTTTAAAAATCTGACAATGAATCTTGAGATACCATTTCTGAAATGCAGGTTGGCTTGTCCTTTCTTTTTTCTCTAATCCAACCTCTTCCAATCTAAACTATCCAGTAGCTTTCCTTTCTCTCAAAGGATAAAGTTCACAGTGCTTAGCAGGGCTCATAATCCTGCAGATTATGTACAGTTCCAGCCAGACTTTTCATTTCCTTCAGTGTCTTTTTCTCTTGTGGAGATTTATGCATTTTCTTCTGACTGAAACCATCTCTCCTTATTTTGTTAGTTTGTTCAATGATGTCTTCTGCTATCTGTGCTGTCCTCTGATCATTCCTTCTAGTGGAGAAGCCGTTCTCACCCTCTGCTTTCCACTTTATGGAGCCAGGGTCTCTTCCTGACTCCAGAACTCCCCACTTGTGGTTATCCAAGCAATTTAGGTTTCCCTGGAGATTCCCTGGCTATGCTTTCCCAGAACCAGGATTACCAGGGGATTTTACCATCTAAACTCAAGCTTGCAATGAAAGCCAGCTCCCTCTTCTGTGAATGGGTTTACTCAGTGCTCAATTTACCTCAGCTTGCAAAACTTTTCATATTTGCATATTTATAAGGAAGGATGCTTCACTTAATTTTGCAGTTATAAGATTATGCCAATTACACTGTAGATTTCTGAGAACAGAGACTATATTTGAACGTCCCATTATATGTTCCATCTCTAGTATGAACCTGTGTAGTTTTATTGTCAGAGTTAATTAAGCAAATAAATAAATGAACTTCCCAAAGCACAATATATTTTCATTTTCTAAACTATCCTATTCCTATAACATGATCTTTTGTTCACATGGCCCTGGTTTATAACTTTTGCAGTATTGGTTCTAACTGTAATATTTAGCTTTAAAAATTTTACTGGTTTGCTAACAAATCAATATATCTTGTACTTCTGAATTTTGTTGCGAACAAACATGGTGTCTGAACCACAGTTGAGACTGTGGGGTGCTAATACTGGGTGCTGTAAAATAAGAAAGTGATTGCATGGAACAGAATTACTAGAGTTTAAATGGAACATGTTGATTAATGTATTAGTATGCACATGCAGGGCACTTCATTTAGTACTGTGTATTATTCAAAGCAGAATGCAGGGGTTTTTGTCTGTCTGTTTGTTTTTGGACAGACATGTACTCTAAATGAAGATCTAAATGTAAAACTACTGTAGCATTAGGTCCTGCTTGTTGGGGTTTCTGTCCTGCTTGGTTTCTGTTCTCCCACCAGGTCCCCCAGCCATTTATTCCCAGAGAAAATCACACAGAAGTCTCCATAAGTTATAAACTGATAGGCCCGTTAGCTCAGGCTTCATATTAGCTCTTATAACTTATATTAACCCATTAATCTTATCTATGTTAGCCACATGGCTCAGTACCTTTTTCAGTGGGTCAGGTCACATCCTGCTTCTTCGGTGTCTGGACAGGACTGCAGGAAGAGCTTCCTTCTTCTGAATACTCCTGTTCTCATTGCCCTGCCTCTACTTCCTGTCTGGTTGTCCCACCTATACTTTCAGCCTGGCTACTGGCCAATCAGCATTTATTTAAAACATAATTGACAGAATACAGAATTGTCCCATACCACCTCCCCCTCATTTTTTTTAAACAAAGGAAAATATCCACAGTCCATTTTTTGGGAATGCGGGCATAGTATTCCAGGTTACTTCCTGCTGGTTGTGGGTACTGATAATTTTATGGGGACCTAAAGAAAATTTAGAAATATGACCAAGTCCTGACTGGAGTATTCTGTGAGTCTTGATCATCTCAGGCAGCTGTCTTGAATCTTTTCTGAATGTAGAACTCAGATATCTGGGCCATCCGTTCCTACCGGGTATTTCTCAGGTGGTCTTCCTTGATCAAACCTGATTTTTCTTAACTCAGAATGAATCCACAGCCTCTCATTTCCTGTGGAAACTAAAGCAAAATCTCTTCTCCAAAGTGTCATACCTTTTGACTTCAATTTTGAAGTCAAGGTATTTTCAAAATACCTATCTTGGATTAATTCAGCAGCATTTATCAGCTGTTGCTCCTTCCTCAGCATTCAAACAATTCAAAGAGAGCACAATAACATATAGTATCAAGATTCTCTGTGTGTTTTCCATCTTTATGTGGCTTTATTTTAAACTCTATTTCTTTTATTTTTAATTTTTGGCTTTTTGAGAAAGTTTCTGTGTATGTTTGTCCTTGAACTCACAGAGATCTGCCTGTCTCTGCCTCCCCAGTGCTGGGATTAAAGGTGTGTGCTACCACACCTTGAACTCATAGAGATTTGTCTGTCCCTGCCTCCCAGGCATTGGGATTAAAGGTGTGTACCACCACACCCAACTACTCTCTTTCTTTCTTTTTTATTTTAAGGACTTTAACCTTTTTCTTTTCTCTTCCAAGCCTGAACATATTTTTAAACACACAGTAAACCATTTAGAGGTTTTCTTCATCTTTGAATCTATCTTTACTGTATATATCTCTCTTTTTCTGAGCACAAGTCTTTAATTTACTAAGCAATATGGGTAGGATTGAATCTGTGGCTTTGACAGCTGGATCTAGCCCATTTCTTAGCTTTCTGAGATTTCAGCCTCATGGTAAAGGTACTGGCTGTGTTTATTGCCACAACTCTATAGCATTTTAAGGTCCCTGCCAGCAAGCAAGCTGCAGCAGTGTGCTCACAATCCACACTCAAATGCTCCGTTGTCAGACCATCTGCCTGAAAGAGTCAGAGTTTGTCTTGGCCGGCCACCCCACTCCCCTCTCTCAACAGTATGGTGCTCCAATGTGGTAAACTGACTCCATGTAAAATCTGATAGAGCTTCAAAAAGAATACAGAATTTAACACAGCTTCTTGCTGTTTGCTGATGGCTTGCTATACCTGCTTTAAGAGAGATTTTCCTGATTCAGCTGTAGTGGGGGAATAAAAACCACACAGTTTTAAAATGCCAGCTTTCTGGGCTACGCTCCTCGCATGACCTCTGTCTCTTGGAGAAGACAGAGCATTTAAATGGGATTTGTGAGTAAAGTGGTACAGTGTGCCTGGAAGGGGAGCATTGTGTGCCGTGGCTCAGAGGCACAAGTGACTCAGAGGCACAAGCAGCTCTGCCATGCTAGCGGTGCGGTGCAGACGGCTCAGAGGCATGAGCAGCTCCACCATGTTGGACTGGGTGGGGCAAGACCACACAGTACCTATATTTGACCTAGGATTTTCACAGCTTTAATTCTTAAAAGCTTAGCATTTTAAAAGTGCAAAGCAAAAGTGTTCCTGGACAATAAATAATTACAGATTCACAATAGGACATATTCAGACATAAGTGACCTCTAAATGGGTCATAATGTTAGATAAACCTATGTAGGCTTGGGAGAGAGAAGAAAAAGAGTATAGAAAGTCACAAAATAAAGTTAATGCTTAAAAAAGAGGGGGTAAAGTCTTTAAAGAGTCAGCGTACAGATAGTCATAGATTAAAAAAATAAAGAAAAATAAGCCATGTAAAAATGGAAAATTCACAGAGAGTCTGGATTATATGTATTATTGTATTTTCTTTAAATTTTTGACTGTGAAGGAGCTGAGTATAGAAACATATTTCATTATATGGGCTGCTAAGCTAAACCAGGATGTATATTATAAAAGTATTATGACTTCAGAAATTGGGTCTGGTGATATGATGCCTTGGAAAAGAGGTTCTTCTTTTGTTTTCACAGAAGATGAGACCATGTGGATTGCTTTTAGATCAATATAGTGTGATAGACCATGCCCTCCTGAAAGGTTGCCATAAACACTCTCAAAAAAATGCTTTGCCCAACTGCTGACTGAGATGAACCTAGCACAACAGCTCCCCCATACAGTAGGAAGAAGTTTGGAAATAACTACGTCCATATTCCCAAATATTGTTTATAACTGTTTGTTTACATTTAAAGGGGGATATGATATAGATATGAATAATTTGCATTGGTATGGATTTTGCTTTATTGATATAAATTTAAGGTCAACCTTGTTATATGTATATTTCTGCTCTTGATTAAGGTATTATGATTGTGTAGTTCATTTAAAAATGTAATGTATAATTAGGAAATATAGGTTGTTAATGGATAATTCTCTATAATAGTCAAATTTGTAGTCATGTTAGTTAAATTTTCTAGATGTGCATTTCAGATGGATAGGTGTTCTTCATATCATTCAAAGACTACAGAATATGGCATTAAAAGTGTTTTAATAACTTAAGGATTTTTTTTTCTCCGTATTACATAGTTGTCTTTATTGGGAAATCTTTTTTTTTTCCATACATTGTTTTGTTTTATTTTTTCCATTCAAGAACATAATTAAAGATAAAAAAAAATTTTTTTTTCCTTTCTTCCCCTTCTCCCGGTCCCCTCCCACTACCCCCCACCCCTCCTCCCTCCCCCTTCTTCCTTGAAAGAGGGCATGGTGCCCTGCCCTGTTGGAAGTCCAAGGCCCACCCCCATC
>PVIU01015481.1:0-48117 GCA_004026605.1 Ondatra zibethicus
CCTTGAAGGAACTAGAGGTAAGTTCCAACTCTCTGACCTTTGGTCAAGGTGGAAACAGGCTCCCATTTTTGGGCCTCCACACCAGAGGTGATTGAAGACACCATGAAATAAGACCCCCAAACATGGTCAAATCTCTTATGAACTCATATGATTGAGGCAACATGTGCATGCCCTACTTAGGTACACATCAGGTCCTCTGCTTCACACAATGGCTTTCAGTTTAAGATTCTTTTTTGTTTTTATTCATTTTACATACCAACTATAGTTCCCCCTCCCTTCCCTGCCTCCCCTCTTTGCACTCCCCCTAACTCTTCCCCAACCAAGCCTCCTTTCATCCCTCAGAAAAGCATTCTTATTGGATCCCTTAATGTGTGAACAAATGTGTCTCTGATTCTTGTGCCTTCTCTTGGGCTCTTTTTCTTCTATTCATATTTTTACCAAACTAATAAGTCAGTTTTTGTTTTATCTTACCATATTTTATTTTATTATGTTATATTTTATTATTATCAGATTGAAAACTATTTAGTTCATAATTAGAAACAGAAAGGGAGTGGATCCAGATAGGAGGGGAGATGAGAAAGAAGTAGCATGAGTAGAGGGAGGGGATACCATAATCAAGATATAGCATGCTTGGCAAAAGTCTATTTTCAATAAAAGTAAAAAAATAAAAAAAGCATTGTCAAGATATGCTGATTAATCAACAGTCAGAATTATTTGTTAACATTCTTCATTAAAAAAGACCATCCTTGGGAGATATCTGAGGCAAATATATCAGGCAAATTTATAATTTTCTTTCTAAGACTACAAGAAAATTAATAAACAACCAGCTCTTCTGAGTCAAAAGATAAAATAAAATATACAAAATGAAAAAGTGGGCACTGATTGATGCCTATTGCTGTAGACATATACTTTATCACTGAATTGTCCATGCAATTTTTTTGAAATCTATTTAGTCACTTCTAATGTTCTTCAATACAAGAACTATTACTAGCAAGCTGAATATTTACTTTCATTTTCATGAGGTTTTGCAGCCTGAGATTCATAAGTGCTTTTGTGATAATTGTCAATTAATACTGTCAATTACTCCTTCTCGGAAGCTGAAATACCCACCTTATATTCAGTTGTGCATGGACTGATTTCATTTTTATATATGCAAAATTTCTTTTTGATTCTTTGGGAATTTCACATCATGTAGCCCAATTCCTCTCATTTCCCAGTCCCATATCTGCCCATCACCTTTGCAGCACCTCCCTCAAAAGAAAATTTAAAAATTAAAAATAATAAACAACAACAACAACTAAATCTGGTGCGGGAGAATTGTCTGTATTCTGTCAATCATGATTTAAATAAATGCTGATTGGCCATTAACCAGGATGTATGGGTGGGACAACCAGACAGGAAGTAGAGGCGGAGCAAGGAGAATAGAATTCTGGGAAGCAGGAAGCTCTCTAGGGATTCCTGCCCAGACCACCGAAGAAGCAGGATGTGATCTGCCCTGCTGAAAAAGGTACAGAGCCATGTGGCTAACATAGATAAGGATAATGGGTTAATATAAGCTACAAGAGCTAATAAGAAGCCTGAGCAAATAGGCCAATCAGTTTATAATCTAATGTAGACTCTCTGTGTGATTTTCTTTGGGACCTAATGACTGTGGACCTGGTGGGAGGACAGAAACCAACCAGGCCCATCATGCTACATAAAACCAATTTGCTCCTCCATCTTAATTTGCTCCTCTGTCTTTTCTGCCTCACCAACACCTCTTCATGTGTATTAGTGGCATTGGTAATCACAGTGTGTCATGCACCCTTTTGTCCTATCAGCCTGACTTGCAAATGTTTATTGCAATGAGTCATTAGTCTACTTTGAGACCTCTGGTTTCCATCATCTCGGGACTCTCTTTGAAACTTCTCCTGGATAGCCCAATATCTGTCCAGAGTCATAGAGATCCCGTAGCTATCTATCATTTGGCCTGATGAGTCACTTTACATGTTCCAGTAGGTGATAGATGGGATGGGTGTATGTTAGGATGGGCCAGTGAAAGGAAGGGTTGACTCAGCCTGGATCTTAGATTTCATCTTGTGTGGTTCTTATATTCCCTGTGGTAACACCAGGTATCAGACATCAACAGGCACCTGAGCTGAAAGAGGATCACTAACTCAGACATGGCTCTAGGCAACAGCTTTGACCTAGATGTCACATTGGCCCCCATGGAAGCTCAGGTCACCCAAATCAGTATGGCTCAAGGGCAATATTGCTCTTGGACAACAAAATGATCTCAGGCCTTGGTGGTAACAGGAATCATGGGCCTCAATTATGGACTGACTTCTTACAAGGACCATAATTCTATCTTCAACTTATTTCTCTCAACAAACTTAATTTTTGAAGTGGTGTCATCTGAAGACTGTGTAATCTACACTGAGAAGAATAAGCAATGGAAGATGCCCAGTTTTCATGTTTGGCAGGGATCTCTAGAGAGCAAAGTCTTATAGAAGCAAGATTTGGTATAGACACTTGTCTTAGCCTATTCTTTCTTCGCCAACACTGGAGGTGTTCCTCAGCAACATTTTCTATCTTCAGATCTGCCTGAGGCAAGTATTTGGGGAGGATCTGTATAAATCACAGTGAATGTTGTGTCTTCTCCACAAGCAGGAGATTCATGCCCACTATGAGTGAAACTTACAAGAAGTGTCTGAGGCTTGCAACATTGTCCTCAAGTCTGTTGTGTATATTAGCAAGATATTATTTTAAAAAATGAACAGTTGATGGTTGTCACTCCAATAAAACTTAAAAAAAAGTTACACAACCTCCTGAATGAACTTTACAGTCAGCATCCTTGATAAAATATTAGACCGAAAATAGATGGAAAATTTGAGGCAGATTCTTAGCTTAGCTCCTTGAAGTCTCTTGAGACACTCTCACCCTGGCACACACTTTTTTATAGTGATAACAGTTCATAATATGTAGCAAGTAATAATAAAAATTACCACCATTACTTTTATACTTGAAAATGTTATAAAATGCAAAAATTAGATGCTTTTGAAATTGTTTGTCTAGAATAGACTGAGCATTCCAAAGTACCACTAGTTATTTTATGTCTTACACTGATATTGGAGAATAATAAAAGAGCTATCATGTATAATACAAAACACTAACCATTTCCCATCCAATAATTATAAATCTATTCCTGATAAAACATACATAGGAGATATAAGTTTAGGAAGAAATGTGCAAAATGCTTATAGTAGTAAGTGAAACTTCACTGATAAAAATGAGAGAAGACACAAACATAATTTACAGAGTAATTATTTTATTCTATTCTTTTCAGTATCTAAGAACATATTTAGTCTTTTTCTAAAATGCTGCACACAAGGCTGGAAAGATAGCTCAGCAGTGAAGAGCACTTAATGCTCTTTCAGCAGGTAAACCTTAATTTGGTTCCCTATAACCATGTTAGTCAGCTCGTAAACACCTGTAATTTCAACTACTGTTTTTAGGACCCTCTACTGACTACTGACCACACACACACACACACACACACACACACACACACACATGCAGGCACAAACTCACACACTTAAAAAATAAGAAAATCTAAATGGTGTACATGTCTTGATGTCCTTGTATAATTTGGACCAGAATTGTTTATATATTTTTCTAATATACACGGTGTTTTGCATGAATATATGTCTGTATGAGGGTTTTGGGTACCCTGGAACAGGAGTTACGTTTATTTATTTGCCTCAGTGTAAATATTTATATGTGGATATGCATGCCATGGGTGGCATCAGGAGGTCAGAGCAGAAGAGCATGTGGATTATAGGGATGAAACTCAAGGTTTCAATCCTGGAGGTAAATGAGTCATTCACTGGAAATTTATATGCTTTACTTTCCACATAGGTAGGTCTTCAGGTTAAGACAGGCAGACCAATCAGAATCAGGCACTGCATGGCAAAGAGATTTGGAGGAAACACAAAGAGGAAGAAAATCAGAGACTGCAGGAAAGTCATCTGACCTGAAAACCAGAAGAGAGGCAAAGATATCAGAGAAGAAATGATGCTGGGGACACAAAAGTTTAGCCTCTGTGCATGGAGAAAAGAATCCAAGAAAAAGTAGACTCTCTGTCTCGACTTGTGATGTTGATCTTGGTATGTACCCCCTGAGGGCTCAGAATAGAATGTCTATGGTAAATGAACATCTGAGGGTAAAAAAAAAAAATGAACTTAGTAAATTACCTCTACATGTTCATTGTTTTTCGGTTAAGGGAAAAAAGTTAAGTGAAGGGGTAGAGAGAAGAAAAAGAAGTGGGGATCTCCACAAGGTTTCTAGTTTTTATAGACATAGTTGGAAAGTTCCATAGGCGACGAGAATGATAATATGCGTATCACAATCACATAAGGGGAGGTAGAACCTGACAAAGCTGCACTCCAGAACAGGTGACACCACCCAGGAATGAGCTGGCATCCAAGAGAAAGTACCTGACATTGATTCAGGGTTTAAACCATAGGGCCCTCTGGAACTGGTGGTGACCTATATACACTCTGTGCTTGCTGTGTCAGTCTCTTTATGTTCATATAAGCTTTGCTCAGTTGATTAGAGGGCCTCATCCTCCTGGTGACTGACTTCCTCCGTGGTACCAACACTTCTTCCACCAACTCTTCTATAGGATTCTCTGAGCTCTGAGGGGAGGGATTTGATGGAAACACTCCTTTTAGAGCTGTGTGTTCCAAGATCTTTTTGCCTCTCTGGATAATGCCTTGCTGTAGATCTCTGTATTTGTTCCTATAAAATTATATTCATAACTCTTTCAGATATCATAAAATTAAAAACTTTCAACATATCATATAAGGTAGAAAATGACACCTACAGAATATATTAAAATAACCATACACAATGTTGAATTTTTTATTTTTTAATAATGTTATGAAAATTTATTAAGGAAGGGATGAATATTAACTAAATGTATATTGATTTTATGCATGTATACATATTTCTTATTATAAAACCCTACTTTCATTTTTTTGCTATCTCACTATTTGAGAATTTTATTTATTTTTTTATTTGAGAATTTTATATTGTTGATTTTTTTTCTAAAATTATAGCGCTTTAAAGAAATCCATTTCAATTTTGCGATATTTTATCCTATTATCTTGAGCAGTGACATGATAGTGGACTTCCATTTTTTATTTGTTATCCATCACTTGCACTGCTGCTTTGTTCTCTGAGTTACTCTTTCCATCTTTATTATCCTGTCTTTCACATTCACATCTTTCCTAAAACATTAGGAAGGTAGTATGAAGCTTTCATTGTAATTATTAAGTACATGTGTGAGGCTGAAGAATAGGGACAGGAAATGACCCAAGAGATGACCACAGAAGGCCCTGAATATTTTAACATAGCTGAAGTACAAGAAAAAGGCCTTAAAATAGCCTTTATGAATGTGATAAATTTTCTTTAAAAGAAAATGAATAAAGCCATTAAAGAAGCCTAGGGGAACACAAAGAATAGAAGAAAATGAGTGAAACTATTTGGGGGGGGGTGGAGAGAGCTTGGGGGAGTGGGATGGTTGAGATGGAGGAAGGACGAAGATGGGAGCAGGGAAGGAGATATCTTAATTGAGGGAGCCATTTGGGGGTTGGCAAGAGGCTGGGCTCTGGAGGGGTTCCCAGGAGTCCATGGGGATGACCCAGCTAGGACCCTGGGCAGTGGAGGAGAGGGTGCTTGAACTGGCCTTGTCCCGTAGTCAGACTGATGACTATATTGAATATCAACATAGAACCTTTGCAGGGCGACAGATGGAGATAGAGGCCGAGACTCACATAGGAGCACTGGACTGAGCTCCCAAGGTCCAATTAAAGAGAGGAAGGAAGGAGAATATGAGCAAGGAAGTCAGGACCACGAGGGGTTGGTTCACCCACCGAGACAGCGTGCCTGAGCTAACGGGAGCTCACCAACTCCAGCTGGACTGGGACTGAATGACCATGAGATCAAACTGGACCCTCTGAATGTGCCTGACAATTGGGGAAGAATGAGCGGCCAATGATAATGGCACTGGGACTTGTCTCTACTGCATGTACTGGCTTTTTGGGTTCCTATTCTCTTTGGATGCATACCTTCCTAAGCCTGGATGTAGGGGGGAAGGGCCTTGGACTTCCCACAGGGCAGGGTACCTTGCCTGGACTGGAGGGGGTGGGGGATAGGTTGTGTGGGGGAGCGGGAGGGAAGTGGGAGGAGGGGAGAAAGTGGAAATTTTGATTGGCATTATTTATAAAGTAATAAAAAAAGAAATAAAAAAAGAAAATAGATGCCAAAAAGTGAATACATTTTTTGTCATCCAAGACACATACCTCAACATCAAGGATATGCATGCATTACTTCTGGGTAAAGGGTTGAACAAACATTCCAAGCAAATGGAACTAAAATGCAGGCTGGGGTAGCCACTGTTAATATTTGGCAAAATAGACTTCAAACCAAAACCAAGAGAGATAGGCAAGGACACTACATACTGATCAAAGAAAATTTCCAAATGACATTTCAATTCTTAACATCTATGCCCCAAACACAGGGTACCCAAGTTTTTTTTTAAAGAAATACTACTACAGCTTGAGTCACATATTGTTCCTTACACATTGATAGTGTAATTAATATTCTACTCTCACGAATGCTTATGTCATTGAGATAAAACTAAACATAGAAGTGCTGGAGATAACAGACATTATAAACCAAATGGACCTAACACATATTTACAGAACACTTTACCCAAACACAAAAGAACATACCTTCTTCTCACCTCCTCACAGAAATTTATCAAAAATCAACTGCATACCTAGACAGAAAGCATATCTCAAGAGATAAAAGAATATTGAAATAACACCCTGCATCCTATATCATCACTACCATGGATTTAAGCTAGATATCATCAATAGAAGCAACAGAAGGCTTACAAACTCCTGGAAACAGAACATCTCATTACTGAAAAAAAAGTTTAAAACAGAAATTGAGATATAAATTAAAGACTTTCTAGGATTCAGTGAAAATGAATACACAACATACAAACATGTAGGGCATACAATGAAGGCAATTCTAACCATGTTCATAACACTAAGTTCTTACTTAAAAAATATTGAAGAAATCTCATACTAGCAACTTAACTAGAAGCTCTAGAGCAAAGAGAGGAAATCACTCCTAAAAGGAGTAAACAACAAGAAAAGTCAAACTCAGGGTTGAAATCAATAAAATTGAAACAAAAACAAACAGTACAAAGAAACAATAAAACAAAGAGATGATTCTTCAAGATGATCAATAATATTGACAAATCCTTAAGCAACTTAGCTACAAGGCAGAGAGTAAGATCCAAATTAACAAAATTAGAAATAAATAGGGGGACATAACAACAAACACCCAGGAATTTTAGAGAATCTTAAGGGAATTCTTTAAATACCTATACCCAAGGAAGTTGGAAAATCCTAAATAAAGGGATAATTTTCTTGATACATATTACTTCCCAAAGTTATCAAGATCTGATTAGCAATTTCAACAGACCTAACTCCTAATGAAATATAATTAGTAATTAAAAATTTCCAAATAAAAAACAAAAACAAACAATAACAAAACTCAAGGCCTGATGGTTTTACCACAGAAGTTTACCAGACTTAAGGAGTTAATGCCAACACTCTTCAAATTATTCACAAAATCTAAACAGAAAGAACATTGTCAAACTCATTTTACAAGAACACATTTATTCTAATACCCAAATCACATAAAAACCCAATAACCACAACACCAATTTTCCTTATGATCATGGACACAAAAATTCTTAAAATCCTTGCAAATCAAATCCAAGAAAACCTCTAAAGATCTTCCTTGATCAAGTATGCTTTATGCAAGAAATGCAGGTATGGGTCACCGTGTGAACAAACTGAAAGAAAACAATGTGTGTTCATCTCTTAAGATAAAGAAAAGGCCTTTGATAAAATCCAAAACCTCTTAATGAGAGATTACAAGGGACATACCTCAACCCACTAAAGGTATTTAGTAGCAACTGCATAGCTAACACTAACTATAATGTACAGAAATTCAAAGAAATGTTATTAAAATCACAAACATGATAAGGTTGGCCATTTTCTCTATACCCATTCATCCTAGTAGTTGGATTCTTAGATACAGTAACAAGACAAATGAGTAAGATCAACTAGATACAAATTGGAAAAGAAAAAGTAAAAGTATCTTTATTTTTAGACGATATGATAGTATATATAAGTGACCCTTGAAATTCCTCCAGGTTACTCCTACAGCTGATAAACACTTTCAGAAAAACAGTTGAATAAAAAAAAATTAACTCAAGAAAACTCAGTATCATTCCTATATACAAATGACGAATGGAATGAGAAAGAAATCAGGGAATTATCACTCTTCACAATAGCCCCAAACAATCTAAAATATCTTGGGGTAACTCTAACCAAGCACATGAAAGAATGTATGATAAAAACTTTAAGACATTGAAGAAAGAAACTGAAGAAAATACCAGAAGATGGAAAGATCTTCCATGCTGATGCATCAGTAGAATTCATATAGTTAAAATGGCCATCCTAACAAAAGCAATCTACAGATTCAAAGCAAGACTCATCAAAATTCTAACACAATTCTTCAAATCTCTTGAAAAGACAATTTTAAACTTTATACTGAAACACTCTCTTTCTCTCTCTTTCTCTCTCTCTCTCTCTCTCACACACACACACACACACACACACACACACACACACGCACGTGCGCGCACACGCACTAAACAACAAAACATAAAACAAACAAACAAAACACTCAGGGAAATCCAGAATAATAAATGTACTGTTGAAGGAATCATTGTCCCCAGTTTCAAATTGTACTAAAAGCAGTGTGATATTGACCAAAAAACAGTCATGACTGTCATGGAACTCACTTTATAAACCAGGCTGTCTTTGAACTCATAAACATCTGAAATCTTCTGCCTCCCAAGTACTGGGAATAAAGGTGGGTGCCACCATGGCCCAACTTTTTAAATTTTTTTTTAAAAACGCAATGCATTACATTCTTATTTTAGTTTGTATTTTACCTTATTTCTATATTTTTTCCATCTTCCTAGCCTACAGATTTTTGCAGTACATAAAGTGGCTGCCAGATCAGTATTTTTATGAAATTTATGAGTTGTGAATGACTAGTCTTTCTT
The DNA here is from genome assembly GCA_004026605.1 of Ondatra zibethicus. NCBI lineage: Eukaryota > Metazoa > Chordata > Mammalia > Rodentia > Cricetidae > Ondatra > Ondatra zibethicus. The sequence goes on from PVIU01015481.1 coordinate 9,200, forward strand.
CTTATGTCCTTCTGTCGGGCTTTTTTCCTTCCGTTTGTTTCTTTAGTCCCATTGCGATGTGTTAAATCTTTCTTCTATTATTATTATATTTTTTGTTTTGTTTTGTTCTTTAAGACAGGGTTTCTCTGTAGCTTTGGAGCCTGTCCTGGATCAGCTCTTGTAGACCTGGTTGTCCTTGTAATCACAGAGATCCACTTGCCTCTGCCTCTGAGTGTTAGGGTTAAAGGCATGTGTCACCACAGCCTAGCTATTGTTATTATATTTTTGTTATTATATTTTCTTTATTATTATCCCTTAGAAGCCTGTTGGTTTTCTTTTATTCAATAAAGGGTTTCTCTGTGCTGCCTGAAATGCACTCTGTAGATCAGACTGGCCTCCCCTGCCTTCACCCTCTGAGTGCTGGGATTAAAGGCCTGCACCACCACCACTCAGTGCCTGTTGGTTTTCTAATGAGACTCATAAAGGGAGCAGATCCAGATATGAGGGAGGATTGAAGGGAACTAGGAGCAGTAGCAAGAGGGGAAGTCTTAATTTTATAATATATGAGAGAAAAGAAATTTTTTTTCAATAACATTTAAAAAAAAGTCCAAAAAATTTAAATTTTTTCTAAGTATCATATTCATCCCTAAGCCCTGTATTTGGCTAGTGACATTTTAATTCTTGATTTAGAATAATTATTTTTGTGTTCTTTCACATAATCCATGCCAAATTCTTAGACACTCTAAGATGATCCGCGTTTAAATACACACATTTAGACTCCAACATAGATTTCCCATTTCTTTTGGAGGTTTCTATGCATCTTGGCTTTGAAAACAAATGAATATGACTCACAGTCATTCTTATTTCCTTTGGTACAATTCTGTGGAACCAGTTTCCTAAAAAAGTATGGCTGTAAATCAAAAGAGAAATTTTTAGGGTGGATGGAACCCCATTTGCCTTAGAGAAAGTGCTTTGACTGTCCACATTTTGGCAGAGTTCATCTCTCCTCTTAAAGCTTGTGGCTTCATGAGTGATACCATCTTGATTAATCAGAAGAGGGGGTATAAGAGGTGGGGATTTGACCCTTTCTTGTCTTTTGGCATACTGTGATTTTATTTTATATTGTTCAAAGTAATAAAGTACACCTTTGCCCAGAAAACAGAATTCCTTAATGTTGACACTCTAAAATTACAAGTAAAAAAATATAAAACACATTGTTTCTGTGATACACAATAGGTGATATAATGTATAAAAAGTATGGGGATGGAGAGATAGTTCAATGGTTGAATACTTGGTGCTGTTGCAGAGGACTCAGGCCATTTCCCAACATCCACTGGGACTGTGGATTACAACCATCTTCAAATCCACTTCCAGGGTATCTGATACTCTTTTGGCCTCTGTGGTTACTTGCATGCATGTGGTACACATATAGACAAGGTACATACACAGACATATATACATAAATAAAAATAATATATAGTCAATATATCTAACAGTATTTTTTTAATTGGCCATCAGTAATTTTAACATTTATAAAGATATTTTATGAAGATATTATTTTTTTTCTATGCAAATATCTTATTTTAAATGCTACTTTAAAGTTTTATTGCTTTTCATCTGTTAGAAGCCATTTCTATGACTTTTAATTAGTATTTCTGTGTATTTCTTAGAAAAAGAATGTCTCTAAGCACATTTTTTGATGAAGTTTGGTTCTGGTTTTGTTTCTCTCTTCGTGTGTGTGTGTGTGTGTGTGTGTGTGTGTGTGTGTGTGTGTGTGTCTATACTTGTCCTTGATGATGAGAAACATTTGATTGAATAAGTCCCATCTTCTTGACATTCCTTACCAATCATTATCTTCTTAAACTTAATTTGCTACTAAAGTGGAATAAGTACTGTGGAGAAAGTCATAAATCCAATAAAATGCCAACATTACTAAAAAAGATAAGTATATGAGTAGAGAGTTTGGTTTTCTTCTAGTTCAAATCTGAACCATTCCTCATCTAGTAAAGCTTCAAACCCCAGGCTATGGCACTGTTGTGTATGAGGTGGTGGTGGGATGGTGGGAAAAGATTAGCTCACTGACAGTACACCCTTAAAGATGATCTTAAAACTTAAGTTCTGTTGTCCTTTTGCTCCTTTTCTGCCTCTTCCATGTGTTCCCATCACAACTCACTCACTATACCACCACTTGTCCAATCTACGTAGCTCTGTATCCATGGACTGACACCTCTGATACTGAACAAAATCTGTTTTAAATGTTTATTACTACTGCTCCTCCTATTGACGGGAAGATGACATAGATTTCAGACATGACATAAGTTTAGACAAGAAACCCTGGACCAAAGAAATCTATCACTATTGTAGATTAATGCCTGGCTATCCCTGATTTGCCTTCTTGCATGAGCTGGACACTGAAGAGGACACAGTGTTGAGAGTTTTATTTTGTTTCTATGTTCTGACTGACATTTGCATTTAGTAATACTGTAAAAAATATTTCCTTCCATTTTTATCTACCTATACAGATCTTAAGCATCTGTTTCATTTGTGGCAATGATGTCCTACATTTTCTAAATATGTCATAATTTCTCTTACCTTTGCGTAATTATAAATTATTTTGTGCTCTAAAACTTCCATTGTCTTTCTATTTATGTTTTTATTTTAATTTTCAATAGCTTTTATACAAACCAAAGTCTATTACTTAAAATATTATGTCACTGATTCATTGTAAAATCTCTCAAGTTTTAGGATAAAATGACAGTTTTGCTTTTTCTTTCTTTGGCTGTTTTCTTTGTCTTTCCTTTTGTTTCAAAGTAAACATTAGAAGTATCCACAGTTTTAATTCTTACTTGTTTCAGTAGTACTAATGCAATTTCCTTATTCCTCCTTCATTAGATTAAAGGGCTTTTTTTTTTTATCAAGGACATCTATTACACTATGACCACAGCATTGCCTTGAAACAAAAGAGTAACAAACTTATGTCTTTTTTAGAAATAAGAGCAGAACACCTTTGTCTGTCACACATCTACATGATTTCTTACATCTAGAATGAATATACTATGTTGGGTTTGTTTGGCAGCTTCACTCATGTTCCTAAGAGTTAATTACCTTTCTCATGTCTTTGTAGGCAATTGGGCATGGAAGGTGAAGAGCTCATTTGTCTAGGGTTTGGTAAGAAATTCTTTGCACAGCTGTATGTCTTGGGGCATGTTTATGATGATTCAGAAGGCACATAAAAATTTCTGGTACTAGGGGCTGGAGAGATGGCTCAGAGGTTAAGAGCATTGCCTGCTCTTCCAAAGGTCCTGAGTTCAATTCCCAGCAACCAGGTGGTGGCTCACAACCATCTTTAATGAGGTCTGGTGCCCTCTTCTGGCCTGTAGGCATACGCACAGACAGAATATTGTATACATAATAAATAAATATTTAAAAAAAAATTCTGGTACTACGTCTATCTTGCATGCTCATTCAAGTTAGTTAGTGACCATTGGCTAAATCTAGACACAGAGCTGGAGATTAAGGATTTTCAAAGACTCCCAATGCAATAATGGAAGGTGAAAAATAAGAGGAAGATGAGTTAAAGTTGGTTAAATATCAAATCAATAAACATGGCAATCTTGGGCATTGTTTTCCTTTAGACCTTATTCTCAATTTTATTTTTCAAATAAAGCTTTTGAAATTCCTTTCCAAAGGGCCAAAAATCTAGCTCAAAACCTTGAATTTGTGTAGCCTTTACTAGTCATGAATACTGTAAGTGATGAGATACCATGGACTTGCATAAGGAGAATAAAATATGTATCACAATCATGAAATGGGAAAGATGCCTTGATCTAAGTACCTTGAAACAGCCCATACAATAGACTATATACACAATTATTGTTAGGATAATGTCATAATCATGAACATGTTGTTTGGTTTTCATTCCACTATAAAACAACATTTTAGATATATCACACTTCCCAAAGTTTATGTCATTTCAGAATCATAGTCAACATGTTGAGTTGTTTCTTGAATTTTCTTCTTGATGAATCAGTTTTGGCTTTCTTAGATGTTATTAAAATGACATTGTAGGCATCATTCAGATATCTTTTCTTTGCTATTTATTAAAAATAGAGGTTTTATAATGTAAGATACCCTCCTCCAGTTCCTTTTCACCCCCCCAATAGATCCACCCCTTCCCTCTCTCTCATTAGGAAAAAGGGCTTATAAGCAGTTGTAATATGAAATAATATAACATAATTTTTCTGCTGTGTAGTATTTCTAGAAAACATCATTTTGAGTGAGGAAACCCATATACAGAAAGACAATTATCAAATGAACTCACTCGTAAGTGGTTTTTAAACATAAAACAAAGAAAACCAGCCCACAAATCACAATCCCAGAGAACCTAGACCCCAAGAGAGACATACATAGATTTAATCTACATGGGAAGTAGAAAAAGACAAGATCTCCTGAGTAAATTGGGAGTATGGGTACCTTGGGAGAGGGTTAAAGGGGAGAGGAGAGGAAGGGAAGGGAGCAGAGAAAAATGTAGAGCTCAAGAAAAATAAAAATAACTAAAAAATAATATAATTATAAATGATAAACAAAAAGTTAACAAATCAGAATAGTACAAAACAAATAGAAGGAAAAGAATTCCCAAAAAAAGGCACAAAAATCAGTGATAGATGCAGAGCCCAGCTCATTCTGCCCTCAGGAATTCCATCAAAACACAAAACTGGAAGAAATAACATGTATGGAAAAGACATGCAGGGTTAACAAAAAAGAGAGAAAATAAATAACACACACACAATATAAATTTAAAAATAAAATAAAAGTTAAAAAATGAGAAAGAAAAAGCCTGTACTTGATATTATGAGAAAAAGAACCTCCAGAGACATCACTGAGTTCACTTTATATTGGCCATCCACTGCTGGTCGTGCAGCCTACCCTTAGGAATAGTTTGTTTCTCCAGTGAGATTTTCCTGGAGCATGCCAAATTTTCATTTGCAAGTGGTTTTCAGTTGGAGATAGTTTGGGGATGGGGACATGTGTTCACATCTCCTTTCAGCTCTAGGCTCTGTTCCTGTTGCTTCATTATCTTTGAGTTCATATGAGAATTATTCCTGTTGATGAAAAGGGCATTGTTTCCATGGTATCCTCCTGTTCTTATTGTATATAATTTTGTATTAAGCTTAGAACTTTCTTATTTAAACAAAAGGGGGAGGTGCTGAAGCAATTCCTACAGCCAGTAGCCTTTAAGTTACCCGCCCATTTGGGGGTGGCCTCTTAAACTATATACGCCTATGTAAAGCACCTATCCGCCTCTCTTCCAATGGCATGATTCTGTTCCTGTTCCCCATTCCTGCAGAGGGCTATAATCTGTGAGTCTATTCCTAAATACATAACCTTCTATATACTCAATTCTGAGCTAGTGTGATATTTCTTTTAAGCATCTTCATCTGGAGGCCCATGTGGATCCAAACCCCACACCTACTGGGTAGACCAGCTTAAAGGCCTAACCGGCCCATAGTCCAGAAACTCTCCCACTCCCACCCGCCTGGCTTGCTTTTACCTAAGCGACTTTTTGTAAAACGCCAAGCACAGAAGAGCTAACTCTGCGCACCAACTCCAAAATTTCCCAAGCTCACACACACATTGCCCACTGCCGTCTTCCCTGCCGCTTGGCCACTTGCACAGCTTCCAGTTTGTACTTCAGGCTCCTGAGTTCTGAACTTCTTTCCCTGTGTATGGAATTGATTTAATTGCTTTTAATTTGTGAAAAAAGCATATTTCTCAGTATTTAACCAGCACCAAAGCAAAAAAAACCAAAGAGGCTCAGGATTGTTCATGGCACCAGGTTACACCACTAGCTGCGACTCTGCAACCATTACACCTGCTGGACAATAAAGATTATTACACCTAAAACAATTTACCCAGCCTCATAACAGGTAATTAATAAATCAATAAACTTGAAAGTCATATAATGGTAGACAGCATTACCATGGAAATTTTTTGTAACTTTGTTGTTAATACTATGGATTGTATTCTGCAAGGCTTATATGGTTATTGTGATACATCCATTTATTGGATATGGGACTCAGGTTTTTTGTTCATATTACATTTTTAAGAAAATGGTTTGATAACAGAGCCAAGAATGAGGCACTTTTATAAATGATACAGTCTTTACAGACTAATAATGAACAACAAGCTGACAGGATTAATACCATGGAAACTCAAAAGTTACCTGAAAAAATTAATACTATTGAAAAGGGTAACATTAATTTGATGGAAAAAAAATTGAATCCATGTCAAAGGATACTGAGAAATTATCTAAAGAATTCATACTGTTGAATTTGACAATCAAAATTTGTTAAAAAAGATATGATATGATAGGTTAGCAGACAGAATATATCTTCAGGAAGGCAATCTGCAAGCTATCCAAATATTGTTCAAGGATAAGATGTTACCTTTAAAGGAAAAACTTCATGTGCAAAATGAAGATTAGAGCCTAGGTGCCTGAATGAAATCATTATATAGGTTAGGAGATTAAGGCTTTATAAAAGATAGTAGAAAAAGATTTGAAATGATTAAGAAAATTATTGGGGCTGATGAAAAGGGAAAGAAGGTACAAGGGCAGGAATCAACATTCCCAGTACCTGACAGAGATGATTTATGCAGGGTTTTAGCTTCCTACCTTACAATCAACTCTGACAAAGCATCAAGTTCTAAAGGCCCAAAAGGATCCAAAGAAGATAGGTGGATACCTATAGGAATGAATAATCTAACAGAAATTAAGCAAGCAATAGTAACTGACAACATGCATTCCACATTTGTTAGGGAGATGGCAAACACATGGGCTTCTAGCATTAAAGCTATTCCACATGACTGGCTTCAGTTAGTTTCAACACTCCTGGATGATAGGCCTCAACTGATGTTTAAATGCTATTTCAGAGAAGATGCTAAAATTTTAGAACAACAGGGAAAAGAAAAGGACTTGAGACTTCCCAAGATCAAATTCTCGGTGAGGGCCCTTATGCTGACGCACAGGCTCAAGCTCTTTACGATGAACAAATCTTGTCCCTAAACCACAAAGCAGCTTTAAATGCTTAGAATAGGATTCAAGAACCAGGTAAACAATTGAACCTTATAACACAGTTAAATAGGGCTATAAAGAACCCTTTAGTAACTTTTTACAAAGATTAACTAAAGCTGTACAAATAGGAGTAACAGACCCATATTCAAGATGCGTACTTATTGAATCTCTGACTTTTGAAAATTCCAACTTGGAATGCAAAAAGTTACTTGGATGTTTAAAGGTTAGATCAGCACCAATGGATGAAAGGATCCCATGTGCAATGAACATTGAGACATTTGACTATAATAATGAATCTTGGGTAGGAGAAGCAAATTACAAAGGAATGAGGAGACATCAAAATATCAAATATTTTAATTGTGGTAGAATAGGACATCTGAGACGGGATCATAGATAGGGAATTATTAGGAATAATATCTCCTCTCGGAATGACAAGAATAGGAGGACTCAGCCTTCAGGTATATGTAGAAGTTGTGGCAAAGGTCAACATTGGACCAATTAATGCAGATCTACAAAAGACAGACAAGGCAACCCAATACCATCGAGAACCTCTTTGGGGGCCTCTTGCAGGTCCCCAAGTCAAAAGTGGTCCTGTCATTCCAAGTCACTGTTGAGGACATGTCCCACCAGGAAAATTAAAAAATTCAGAACCATCTATTAAAAACAATACTGTTTTGCATGATGGAATAAACATGGAGAACAAGTCAAAAATTCCAATAGGAAATGTGTATTCTGGCAGACTTCTATTAATGATCAAAGACCAAAGCTAAGAGTGCATTTAAATGGCTTCGTAACCATGGGTTTGATAGACATGAGTATGGATGTGAGTATCATTACTCCAGAATCTTAGCACCCAAATTGGCTTCTTCAAGGGGCAAATGATTAATTACTAGGAATTAGAACCCTATCTTAAGTGAAACAAAGCATGAGATGGGTTGAATGCATAGAGCCAGAAGGACAGAGAGGGAAGTCTGTCCTTAGCCATATGTGGCTAATATTGCAGTGAATTTGTGAGGTCATGACCTGCTACAGCAATGGAATACCCAGATTAACATTCCTGAAGTCCAAGAAACTCATAATTTTGGGAAGGCTATTATAACGTACTGTACACAAAGGTCACCAGTCATTCAGGATGTACAAGAACACAAAGCAACTAGCAACTTTTAGTGATACCAATATCCCTACCTTTTAAATGCGTAACTGAGAAACCAATATGGGTTAAAGAGTGACTATTAACAGAAGGTAAACTGCAGGCTTTAGAACAGCTGGTACAGGAGCAACTAAATGCTCACCACATTGAAGAATCAACCAACCCTTGGAATTTTTCTGTATTTGTTGTTTAAAAGAAATCTGGTAAATGGAGGAGGGTGACAGGTCTAAGCGCTGTCACTAAGGTAATTCAACCTATGGGTCCTCTACAATCTAGAATTCCTCTGCCATCTTTATTACCAAAAGGAGGGCCTCTTATAGTTATTGATTTGAAAAATTGTTTCTTCACTATATCTTTACAAGAAAAGGACAGAGATAAATTTGCTTTCACAGTGCCTACGTAAAATAATTCTCAACCTACTAGGAGATACCAGTGGACTATCCTTCCACAGGGAATACTAAATAGCAACACCCTATGCCAATACTTTGTAAGTTAGCCATTGGAAATAATACATAAAAATTTTGCTAAATCTATAATTTACCATTACATGGATGACATTTTGCTATCTGATTCAAACATAGATACTTTAGAAAGAATGTTTGAAGAAGTACAGAATGTTTTGCCAAAATGGGGATTACAAATTGCTCCTGAAAAAGTACAGAGAGGAGATTCTGTCGATTACCTAGGTTATAAAATAGGTTTACAGAAAATTAGAACACAAATGTTTGAAGAAGTACAGAATGTTTTGCCAAAATGGGGATTACAAATTGCTCCTGAAAAAGTACAGAGAGGAGATTCTGTCGATTACCTAGGTTATAAAATAGGTTTACAGAAAATTAGAACACAAAAGGCACAAATTAGGAGAGACCCTTTGAGGACTCTGAATGAATTTCAAAGACTGTTAGGAGACATTTCCAGTCTATGGCCAGCTGTTAGGATAATGCCTGATCTACTGGTTCATTTACACAAAACCTTAGAAGGTGGCAAAGACTTAAAGAGTACTGGAGAATTAACAGCCAAAGTGAAAAGGAATTGATTGTTGTTGAAGAAAAGTTACAGGAGGCACATGTGGATAGGGTGAATCCAAATCTTAATTAGATTTTAGTCATGTTGCCTTCCAGATTTTCCCCTACAGGAATTTTAATGCAATGGAAGATATTGTCTTAGAATGGATATTCTTACTATATAAACCAAGTAAAAATTAAAAACCTACATGGAAAAATGTCTCTGAATTAATTTATAAAAGGAAAATTGATACTTTGTCAACTAGCAGGTATAGACCCAGCAGAGATTATAGTGCCTTTTACTGCTGATGAAATTGCAAATTTATGGGAAGACAATGAACCTTGGCAAAGAGCTTGTGTTAAACTTTTAGGAGAGATTAAGGGCAATTATCCCCAAAGTGATAGACTTAACCTTATAAAGAGAATTACTTGGGTCCTTCCCCACATTGTACAGGACACACCAATAAATGGAGTCTGTACATTCTATACTGATGCAAATAAATCAGGGAAGGGAGGTTACAAATCAGAAGATTTAAGTAAGGTAGAACAAAGCCTTTATAATTCTGTCCAGAAGGCAGAGTTATGCTATTCTCATGCTGTTAAAGGATTTTAAAGAGCCTCTTAATACAGTTACTGATTCACAATATGCAAAAAGAGTTGTCTTGCATATTGAAACTACTGAATTTATATCAGATGATACAAAATTGACTTCATTATTCATAGAGGTTCAAGATATAATCAGAAATAGGCTTTGTCCCATATACATAACACACATCTGATCCCATACAGGTTTCCCAGGTCCTCTAGCACAAGTAATGCAGAAATTGATCAATTACTATTTGGAGGTGTGTTGAAGGCCTCAGAATTCCATAAGAAACATCATGTCAATAGCAAAGGCTTAAAGAAAGAGTTTCCTATTACATGGCAACAAGCTAAGGAGATTATAATGACATGTCTTACTTGCTCTTTCTATAACCAAACACTACTACTTGCAGGGACTATCCAAATGGGTACTCAAAAGGAATGAATTCTGGCAAATGGATGTGTTCCACTTTGCAAAATTTGGAAAATTAAAATATTAAAATATGTATACCATACCATTAACACTTATTCGAGTTTTTAATGGGCAACTACTCTGAGTTCAAAAAAGGCTGATTCAGTTTATTAGAAGTTATGGCCATCATGGATATTTACCTGCACAAATAAAGACAGATAGTCATCAAGCATATGTCTCTAAGAAAATGAAACAATTTTTTGCTTTTTATAATATAAAATATATTACAGGTATACCACACAAACTTACAGGTCAGGCAGTTATAGAAAGATCAAATCAAACAATAAAGGATATATTAAACAAACAGAAAGGGATGGAAAATATCCCCAGAAATAGATTACATATTACTTTATTAACCTTGAGTTTTCTTAATGCTAATGAGAAAGAAACAACAGCAGCAGAGAGAGATTGGATTATAAAAAAGTCTCCTGAATATAATCAGCTGGTGTATTTCAAGGATGTGTTGACATCACAATGGAAGCCAGGAGATGTGCTACATTGAGAAAGGGGTTTTGCCCTTGTTTCAACAGGAGAATAAAAGTTATAGATACCATCAAAATTAATATTCAGTTTGAAAAAGAAAAGTCTCTTGAGAAAGAGAAATGATGGCTCATCCACAGAGGTGACAATCAATCAGGTGGCAAGGAAACCTTGTAAGTGTTGGGGCAGGATTCTGTTCTTGTCTTTTCAGGAAAATACTCATCTTCAAAAATTTAAGAGACCCTGGACATCTAGATTCATAAAGAGAAAAAAATAATTATCCAGATAGGATTACAAAGCAACAAGAATTATCACTTGTGATGACATAATATCTGAGGGAAAGATTCTCTGAATGCTAAATAGATTTATAGTCATGATTCACTTAAAATCAAAAAGTAGCCTTGGAGTTGGACAATGGCTCTGTCCTTCTCTAAATCCAAGTATGATGTTAAAAGAAAAATTCAGAGTTTATGTCTCCTGTCAAGAGCCGTCTGGCATGGGATAGAAAGAAGAAAGAATTTAACAAATATTTTACTTTTCTTCATACCTATTTTTATCTCTATAGTAACTTTCATTGAATATATATGTCCCTATATGTCTATAAAAGTAATGTTTAAGTTTTCCACAATGAACAATGAATTTTCCTGCAGTAATCTTTGAAGTTTCCAGGAAAAAGATAGGGCCCCACAATAACAACTCCACCTGTTTGGTATGAAGTCATGATGCTGATAGTGCTACTATAAGTCCTGTTTTGGGTATTAGCTGCTCAAGATGGTTCCACATTGGTTAGCTGAAATGACACACTTTTTTAAATAATATTCTGGCTAAAACTCCAAATAGGAAGCTCAGAAAAACCCCACTGAATATTCAGAGACTATTTGCAATTGTACCAGACACTAATCTTGGAACTTAACCATCATTTTACTTTCACAGGATTCTATAGAAAGAACATTGCCCCTATGACAGCTTGAAGTAATTCTAGAAGACGAATTTCTCTCTCCCAATAAAGTTTGTCCTCAGGGTTAAGGACATCATTTAGGGTTTGATTATAATTGTTATAGGGTTGGGGTTGGGGGAAAAATTATGTAAGCACAGGGAGTTCTTTGAATTAAAAAGGAAATTGGATGGGATAATAGATTATTGTGAGTTTACTATACTGATAATAATAGTGAGTAATGGAATGAATACTTGTGAGCTATTATTTATAGGCAATTTACAATGATATAGATTCTTGTATCTATTGGTATAGATATTTGTATTTGTATTTATATATGTATTGAATATGTTCCTATATTGAGTTATATTGAATATGTTCCTATTTTCACCTACAATATTTGTATACCAATGTAAAGTTATTTTGTCATATTGTATGCATGCATGCTTTTAACTCTGCTTGATATTTTATATATATTTATCACTTTGCAATACACACTTATACCTCTGATCAATATACTTATAGTTTATTTATATTTTGAGATCATTGTCCTCATTTGGTGCACAGTTGTTTAAAGATTGTTTAATATTATAACATAAAATCTTAGTCTTTAAATTATATAGATATTAAGAATTATAGGTCAATAGTCATCCATGTTTGTCATACTTATAGTTAGACTAATCAAGTTCTTTAGATACATAGAGATTTTATTCTGCATAGATAGATAATCTTCAACCACTTCAAAGAGCTGTAGAGTATGGCATTTAAATAATTTATGGTTCTGTTGAAATGAGACACAATTGCTCCTGGCAGCACCCACCTATTCTGGAGAGAACGCTGAGCACAGAAGACACTCCACTTGGAGCTTATTTTCTTCTTGACAAAATTGGCCTTTGGACAAGGACCTGCCCATGCATTGACTACTGACAAAATGCATAATGTCCAACAGGACAAGCAGGATACAAAAAAAAAAAAAGACTGCCAAATCTTGCCAAGACAAAATAAAACAGTTTTGAAATTTTTCTTGTCTCTGAAAAATGGTCTGTCTGTTACTATAGACCTTAGTCAAAGTTGGTTACTTCAGTGTTGCGAATGAGACTTTGGGTGATTGATCAGGTAGCAAGTTGTCTCTGTCATTTGTTGCACATTTTGGAAGTTGCTTGATTGCATTTCTTGCTTACTCATGTAACATTATTTCCCTTCTTGGATCTTCGATGGTGTTGAAGACTAGATAGTTGTAGTTACTTTCCTCTCATGCTTTGGCCAAGTTATTTATTATACAAGACTTAAACTCAATAGGATAAAATAGTTATTGAAACTTTTATCACATGTTTCTTGCATGATATTGTTTACACTGGTTGTAATTCTAATTTTTATACTTGATATTTGTTCTTATTGTATATAATTTTGTATTAGGCTTATAACTTTCTTATTTAAGCAAAAGTGAGAGGTGCTGCCGTAATTCCTATAACCAGTAGCCTTTAAGTTACTTGCCCACGTGGGTATGGTCTCTTGTACTAAATATGCCAATATAAAGTACCCATCCAGCCTCTCTTGCGGTGCTGTGTTTTGGTTCCTGTTCCTGCAAAGGACTATAATCTGCGAGTCTACCCCTTAATAAATAACCCTCTATTCTACTCAATTCTAAGCAATGTGGGATTTCTTTTAAGCATCTGTCTTCATGCTGCATCTGCTCTGGTTCTTATACTCTTTCCACCTGCTCTTCTGCTGGATCCCCTAGGCTCTGAAGGAATGTACTTGATGGGAGATATTTCATTAGGGTTAAATATTCCAAGGTCTCTCACTCTTTATATTTGGTCTTACTGTGGATCACTGGTTTTAATTCCATCTGCTGCAAAAAGAATCTTTTCTGATATTGGTTGAATAAGGCACTGACCTGTTATTATAGCAGAAAGTTGTTAGGAATAACTTTATTACTAAGCTCAATCTTTTTGTAGGACAGTGGTTTGGTGTTTTAATTGAAGTTCTTGGGATATCTACGGCATTATCATGATATTCCAAATATTTTTGGATTTGGGCCTGAACTCATGTTAAATATTTGCTGGTTACCCCCACTAGCTTTGTGCCACCATTGTATTAGCACATGTTGCAGGCAAGACACCATTGTGTATCAAAAGATTTGAAGAGAAGTTATTGTTTAGGTTTCTGCTTTGGTAGTGTACAGAGTACCTTCCTGTAACAAAGACACTAGTCCATAGTGGGGAGGGCCCTATGTAGGTACCAGTTCAACTCATCCGTACCCAGTGAGTTATGTAGGTGCTATCTTTAGTTATGAGGCCTTGCTTTTGTGGAGTTTGTGGAGAGCAACCTTTAGTTTTATAACAGTTGGGGTTATTTGAGAGTTCCCCTGGGTCCTCTTTCACCAACAAGTCAATTAAATGTAATACTTTTCTGGCACTGGAAACTTTCTTTGGTAAACAGATCCAATGAAATCAAGCCACCAGTTTCATACAGAATCCACATTATTTTTTGGTCACATATTGGTTGTCCTAATATTGGTTAGATTTACCTTTCTGTTTCTGTAGAAATCACTGGCCAAAAGCAAGTTGGGGAGAAAAGGTTTTAATTCATCTTACACATCCAAGTTATAAAAAGTCATTGAGTGAAACCAAGGCAGGAACTGAAAAAAAAAAAAAGGCCATGGAGGAACAAGTTTTTCTTCCTTAATGATCTTAGCTTACACATTCCGCTTTCTTATACCACTCATGATCACATGGCCAGGAGTAGCACCACCAACAGTGGGCTGAGCCTTCCCAAACCAAGTACCAATCATGAAAACACTCCATCAGGTTTACCTACAGGCCAATCTGATGGAAGCAGTTTCTCAACTGAGTTTCCTTTTTTTCTTTCCACTTAAACTCAAAAATGAACTCACTCACCTCACAAGATTTTTTGCTTTCTGCTAAAGCTATGCTGTTTCTAACATGTTTGAATATGTTACTTCCTTCTGTGCTCAGCCTGAAAGTTTTCCTGAACTGAATAAATTTCTAGCATTTTCAATGTCCAGAGGCTTCATGCTGTTTTATCTAGTGTCTATATGATTATCTCACCTTCAAGCTAAATGCTACCCATCTAGAGTTTTGGCTAGCATACATAGTTACTACCCATGCAATAATATTTCAGAGATTTAAAAGAAAATCCCATGTGGAAGGGATGGACATATACAGTGTCCTGGTTGTTGCCATCCTGAGGCAGGCAAGTCAAGAGACATATGGGAAAGAGGAACATCATAACCTCTGGCTCACTAATAAAACACAATGCTATAAAAATAGAAAACATTTTTATCTTTTGTATATCAATATTAATTCTGCTTAGATGTTGAGTTCTTAATATGTTTTTGAGATTATTTATGGATAAGACTTTTAATGGTTAGAGTTTTATTCTATCTGTTCATGAATATTCATCTATGAGCTTCTAAAGACTACATTGAAAGAAAATATGATTATATCATACTAAGTACATTTAAATATTTAAATGGATATATTAATATGAATATTGCTAGCTTAATTTTTATTTCCTCCATAAGAAAACTTATAAACAAAACACAAGCTAATTCTGAAGGTTGTGATTATTTTTATAACAACATTATAAAAATGTCAAAACAGGAAATAATTTTACTTCCTTGCTATAAATAATGATACACAAAAGGTCTGAATATATTATTTCTTCTATTCCTGTTTTCTTATAATCACACTGGCAAAATTTATTTATTTTTATTACTTAAAAAATACCAATATAAATTCCCACGTCCTCCCCTCCTCCCAGTCCCCTCACTCTCCCTCCACAGACCCTCCTCCCCACCCCTCTAACCCTAAGGGAGTGTCATGCACCCCGCCCTGTGGAAATTCCAAGGCCCTTCCTACTACATCTAGGTTGAGCAAGGTATAAATCCAAAGAGAATAGGATCCCATGAAGCACGTAAATGCAAGTAGAGACACATCCCAGTGTCACTATCAGTGGCCCCTCAGTCTGCCCCAGATGTCAACTCCCTTCAGACTATATATGTGTCTATTTTATACTACAATATTTGAACATTTATATTGTATCTTACACATAAGAACTTCCTCACTTGAGACACCAAAATGCATCAATTTGCACTGATTAATAAGCTCAGAATCAACAATGATTCATTTATGCTACATAAGGAGAGACAGTCAAAGCACATCATCCATGTGTTGTTATTTAATCAAGAACAAGTCCTGATTTGAATCTTCTTTTTCTCCATGTCTTTAGCCCTCTGTCTCTCTTGTGTGAGTCTTAATCTGTGTCTGCCCGAAGGATGTACTATGAATCTGACTGTCACCAACTCTGTGTGTCTGTGTGTCCTTAAAAAGGTATTTGATCTTTCTCTTTTATTGATGTACAGAAGCATCATACAGTACAGGAATGAGAGTTACAATACAGAAAGCTTTAACAGAGTTTCATGAGAGATTAAGTAACTGACTCCAGTGTTTCTCAATAGATCCAGAAAACAAAAACAACAGCAACAAAATATTATCAAGTAATATGTTGGCTTCCACATTTATGGTGGACGTTCAATTTATAATGTTGTCTTTAACCTATGTTTGCTGTTTACAACATTTATTATGATAGCACACATACACTCATGAATTACTCTTGGATCAGGAGTTAAGAGTATATAATTTAAGGTTATAGTTTACAGCTAAGCATTAAGTCCAGTGATAAAAGTAGATTACAGGGGAAATTCTAAACAAGCAAAGTTAGTTGTTACAGCATTGTAACAAACTGTTCCATCATTTGTAGCAGAGCAAAGAGATAGAATAAACATAATATCAATACTGAATAGCTATGGACATCAAGCTCTGTTATTATCTTGGCTCTGAGGTGCAGAAAATTTTGAAATTTTTTATATTTTTTTTTAAATAAACAGATATGTCCATGATTGTTCAGTAGATAAGTCTCCATTTCAATCTGATTCTTTAAATTTTGTGAGGAGAATAAGATACTATATAATTTAAATGGTACAACCAACCTCAGTCATTTAAAATGAGAGATGTTAGTTTCCAGCTCTTCATGAATATAATTCAGTGTATTGTGATAACTATGAGCCTCAAATTTAATTTAAAATATAATATAATTTTAGGCCTAGTTCCATATATAGAATGGGATAGAACTACCATACTTTCGAAAACCTCAGTTTTAACACAAAAAGCAAAACAACTCCAAATTTTATAATATTGTATCTGAGATAAAGCACCCCCATGCTTGGATATGAATGAAAACATCCTCATAAAATTGGCAATGTGGAATAGCTGAAATGAAGAGAATGGCATGGAGACTAGACTGGGACAATTACATATATTAAGTTTGGAGTTAATATGTGTTTGAAGAGCAGGCACATTGCTATAAAACATGTGTCCATCTTGTTTTCTTCATTTGGCATGGTGTATTATTGTAAATATAAAGAATTCTGAGAAATGGATAAGGGGAGAATAAAGACAGGTTCAAGTAACATAAAACAATTTTTATTATACTTTTAAAAATCTAAAAGTAGATTTGGTTATCGTCACAAAAAGAATAATATGGATAGTCTATCTCTTATTGGCTTGCTTTGGGTAAAATACAAAGCTATATGTCTTAATTTAATAGCACACTAAAAATATCCACTGATTGGGAGTGATTCAGTAGGAAAAGCAGTCCGTTTAAATATAAGTTAATATGTCAAACAGGCCTTTGATATAAGAGGAGAACATTTTCAGTGATTGTAGTAACATATCACATCTTCACAAGTAGTAATTTGCTTTACTTTTATATAGACTTTTTAAAATATTAAGGAGTAAATTATTATTATGCTTGAAATCCATGACAGGAATATACTTCTTTCTGTGGATTGCACGTAAATATAAAATTCAGAGAAGGATGTACTTGCCTGCAAGGAAGTAAATTTAAATATCCAACTTTGTAGAACAGATAAATCAAGGACCAACTGTTTATATTTTAAAAGATTCATGAAGGGTTAGAGAGATGGCTCTGCACTTAAGAGCACTTGGTGCTCTTTCAGAAGTCCTGTGTTTGGTTTCTAGTAACACTGGCCTAGAAAGTCAAATGTCACAGTTTCTCCTTCATATGTGGATCATAGCTTTCAAATTTTAGATTTCTTCATTTGACTATATAAGAATAGAGACCTAGAACTGAAAAGGGGACATGGTTTAGGGGAAAGTAATCTTAAGGAGGGATTTTATGGTAGAATATGAGTGTTATGAAAATATGAGAGGAAATGCTTCTGGTGGAAATGTTTACATTGGATGGGATAGGAGATTGTTAAAAGATGGGGATGTGGGTGAAGGGTTTACCAGAACTAGGTAGATATGAAGAAGCCTCAAGGAAATCCACTACTTCATAGTATAATTTAGAAAATACAAACAAAAAAACAAAGCAAACAAACAAACTCTCAGTAGAGGTATCAGACAGTGGTGGATAATAACATTCCCCAAAGCCATGTGTTATTAAAAAGTAAGTCCCAATGCTAGCTCTGGGGCATCTCCACAGGAATTTCTCTTCAGTAAGACTCCAAAGGCATCTTTCAGGTGCCAGCTGAAACATAATCTTAAGACCTTATTGTTGAAACTCTATATTCCTTTGCATCCACTGGTAACAGAATATGGATAAATCATTTTTGGAATGAGTTAAGAGTTTCCACCCTTCTGGCTGACTTTTGTAGTGATAGAAGTTATCATGCAGTCATCAGGAGCAAAAGGAAGCAATGTCCTTCCCCAGCTTCATTGCTGAGAAACTATAATACCAGTTTTCCAGAGAGGAAATGCTTACTGCTATCATAATTATTGTGAAAGGAAGGCTATAAATTATCTTATGGTCATGATATGGTCTTCACACTCTTGATCTCACTGTAGTTCTGGACATCAGCATAAGGCTTGCTCAAGAGTGGGACTGTCAGCTTTCATTCATAGATGGGAGGAAGTCAATGGGGCCTCACAAAGCTAGAGAAACTAGTGATTGTAGAGGATTGAGGAGAGAAGTCATTGTCTGTAATGATACAGCCACCAATGATTTACAAATGCTCCAGGGAAGAGCTTCACACTCATGCCTATGGGAGGAGCCCTGATAAAACTTGTTGGGCTAGCCACAAAGCAACATAGAAACAGTACAGAAATGGAGAGAGTTAGGGTATATCTGAAACATCAATTATATATTAACATATCTTTATTGAATTAAAATGTTTACAATATGTTATTTAAATGACCCAAAGCAAATATGTTTCATTCTATATGAATGTTGTATGTAACCAGTAACGTACTATATTCAGACACTTGGTGGCAGGGAAGACAAAGGTGTTGTGTGAAGAGGAAAGCAGGTAGAGGAATGAGGGTAACCAAAATTTAGAATAAACAGGAATCAAGTATTCAAAAAAATAACTAAGAAGAAAAATGATACCATAAGATAAACAACTTTAAAGAATAAAATTTGCTTCCTGATTCATGTAATAATAAATGTATGTTTAGTAATTATAATTCCAAACAATTCACTGCTATCAAATATTTGCTAATTTAATGAGAATCAATAACATAACCTGATTTTTACAGTTTTAAAATAAATGTTTTCATACATATAATTTCCTATGTTTATATGTGTATGTGCATATCTAAAAGTATATATATTCTCTTGTCTCACAATCAAATTAGGCATAAAATTTGGGATATATCTGAAACATATATATAAATTAAATGATCCAAAGCAAAAAATTACTCTACATATATGATATATATAACCATTAACTTACTATATGAAGGATAATGAAAAATTTTAATATATAAAAATTAAACATTTCTTTTAGCTTTATGTATCTAAAACAGTTTTAACTGTTATAACCTGAACTCTTATAATTAAAAATTTTAAACACCTCACTTCATGAAATAAAATGTTGCATATTAAAGCAAGAGCATATATTTATATTTATGTAATTTGCTACATTTTATAGGCACTTTTACAAAAATGTTATTAATATAACTAAAATTGAAAGCATACCTCAGATTAGTTTTTTTTTATTTTTGAGGTCATAATTACATAATTTCTCTCTGTGGTCCTTTTTCAGTTCATGTTAGGGCAATCCTGATCGTAAGACTTTATGGGTTTAGCTTATGACTATTTTTACTCTTTGACAGTTTCATAAATTTTTATAATGAATTTAAATCATTATTTCTCATTTTTGTGCTCTCTCAACAACTTCCCTTTCCCACTGTAAGCTTTGTTCTCAGCAACCCCCCTCTTAAATTATTATCTTCTTTTTGCATCAGTTTTATCTAAATTTCTTGCCCAGCATAGATGGGAAGCTACTTACTGGGTCAAAGTCAACTTCTCTGTGGTTACATAACTGAAGAAAATGGCTCCCTGAGCAGGGTCTAGCAGAGTCTGACTCAAACTTAGAGCAATACTCCTGTCTGTCTTTCACATGCTCCTATTGCTGGCTTGTACCACCACACATATCGCTGTGCTATTATTCATAAAGTGGTTATGTGTTGTTTGTTTTGTTGCTGTTGTTTTGATTTTCATTTTTTTCCTAGTATTTCTTAAATCTTAACCAAGATGGAACAGGCTTGAATGAAGATTATCATTAAGCAACTCTTTATCTGAGCTCTTATTGGTGAGTTCCCAGAATGTCATTGTTTCTAGTCCTGATCTCCATTTCTTATCGGGATCTGAAAACTGGTGAATTAGCTCAACGAACACTATCTGAAGCATATTTTTTTCTTCACCATTTTGATAATATCTCTTTGTGCGCATACTGAATTTTATTAAAATTCCAATTTTCTTGCCAAAGTATATTTAGCCACAAGGATGTTGTCATCAAATGTGACATAATTTGGCTGAATAATTTTCATGTGCACACACAGGCCAAATTTTCCTTTGCAGATTCAAGTTTAATGTTTAACTCATATTTTTCAATTTTTGCATGGTTCTGATTTTGAAATAGGAGTTTCCTTCATGATGTTTTCCTGTCCTGTTCTACTGTTCATTTCTTACCATATAACAGTTCAACTTCTATTTCATGCTTAATTTTATGTACTTTAACATCAATTTTGCCAGGAAGTGGTGGCACACGCCTTTACACCCAGCACTCCAAAGACAGAGGCAGGCAGATCTCTATGAGTTCAAGGCCAGCTAAGTTTACAAGAGCTAGTTCCAGGACAGGCTTCAAAGCTACAGAAAAACCCTGCCTTGAAAAACAAAAACAAAAATAAGTGGATTGATTTTTTTCCTTCTTAATTCTTGAAAAAGTTGAAATACCACTTTATATTTATATATAAATTATCTTTTTCTTTTAACATTTCTATTTATTAATTTCTTGTGTTTTATCTTTTCTATATTTTATAAATAGCTTAAAAGAAAAATTTAAAGCTTGTTGATTGTAAAATATCCAATTATTCCTTGTTCATAGGAACAAAGATAAGGCAAATTTACCTTCTCAGATTGTCCAGGTTTTTATTTTATAATTTATTTACTATTAATATGAATATGTATTCAAAATCTTTATTGAAATATTATTTTCAAATTCCTTTTTGTCATTCCATTCATTTGAAAATAATATTTTAAAGGAGTATGTCATAAAACAATCCCACACCAGTTTGGAATTATGATTAATAAAAGGGTTATTTATTTAAAGGAGAAACTTACAGATCACCATCCTAGACAACAGTCCTTTGCATGACTAGGCAAAGACTCTGGTAGTTGGAAGAGAAATCCAAAGCAAGAGAGGGAATACACGGCTACCGCTGATTTTACAAGTCAAAAAGACCATGCCCAAGTGGGCTGGTATCTTAAAGGCTATTGGCTGAAGAAGCAGAAGGAGCTCCTGCAGCAATATTTAAAATAACAGACATGATCTCTCTGTCCCCCTCTCAGACAGGCAGCTGCTGACTCCCCTCTCTCTTCCTCTCTCTTTTCTTTCTTTTCTCTCTCTCTCTCTCTCTATCTCCCCATCCCCCTTTTCCTTTCCCTCAATAACCCACCTAATAAATGTTCAACTTTACTCTAAAAAACAAATAACAGACACATTTACTTATCTACAAATTCAAATTTCACACTGTTGCTATAACACTGAAGATCCTCTTTTCTTATGTTTTTATTTTATTTTAATTTATGCCCTGGCTTATTTCTTCATTTTGCATACACACACACACATATACACATATACATATATATATATATATATATATGTCTTGAAAAACAAACAAGCAAAAAATTAATATATTTATGCTTTTATATAAGTATGTTGGTTTTTCCATCTCTATAGTGGCTACACTTGAATCTACTGATATTTTAACTACTGTCTGTAGCTCTGCTGTCAACATCCTGCTGCTCAGGCTGAGGCCTGGTGGGATTTCCAGACCCACTGGCCCCAGCTATGTTCCTGCCACCAATGTAATTATAATTAAGTCTCTATCAAGGTATCTACCAATGAAGACGGGTGTCAGATGTTGTTGTGAAAACCTGTTAGCTCAGAGTTCCAAGGAAGTAACCAACTGACCTTCCTTTTTCCCTGGAGACCCAGCAAGACTGCATCTTTCCAGTCATCCCAACATAAAAAAAAATATAATAAAATTCTGAGAGAAACCCTATCTTGAAAAACAAACAAACTAAAAATTCCTTTCCTACTCCTTTCTCTGCATCTCTCTCTCCATCTTCCTAACTCCTCCAGACTCTCTATGGCTAATTCCTGTCAATTAGTTGCTGGCTTCACCCCCTGATCCAAGGTGGACTTTATTCACATAGTCTTGGGTTTTACAACATATATAAGTAATTACTCTGTTATATTAAAATTAGACTGGAAATAGGATGTGCTCTTTTTTGTTTGCTTGTTTCTTTGTTTTCTTCCATTTTCTGAGGCAGGGTTTCTGTGTGTAACAGCTCTCTCTGGCTGTCAAGGAACTCATTTTATAAGTCAGGCTGGCCTTGAACTCACAGAAATCTGCCTGCTGAGTATTGGGAGTAAAGGCATGGGCTACCACCACATGGCAAGATGTGTTCTTTCAATAAGTTTTTAATACTAAGTTCTTTGTCCTGGCCCAAATCAAGTATATGATACTTCCTTGGTTTTTCTTTGCAACTCCTCAATTTCTTCATTACATTTATTTATTATGAGTGTGTGTGTGTGTGTGTGTGTGTGAGAGAGAGAGAGAGAGAGAGAGAAAGAGAGAGAGAGAGAGAGAGAGAGAGAGAGAGAGAGAAAACTTCATTGTGGATATTTGAAGACATATTGCAAGAATGTTTTTCTCCCTGTATAATATGGGTTCTGGGGATCAACCCCAGGTCATCAGCCTTGGCAGCAAGTATTGTCAAGTGTGATTCCACAGATATGAGTTCTTTTATTTCTCAGGGCCAACAA
This sequence comes from Ondatra zibethicus, assembly GCA_004026605.1. Lineage (NCBI taxonomy): Eukaryota > Metazoa > Chordata > Mammalia > Rodentia > Cricetidae > Ondatra > Ondatra zibethicus. Next base: position 32,256 of record PVIU01015481.1, read on the forward strand.
ATATCCAAATTTAGCAGTTAATATTTATTTTTTACTTCTATGATTTATTTTTTATTTGATCCCTCTAAAATCTTGTTAAAATATAATAGAATACAATTGATAACTTGAAAGCCTATAGTACAGAGAGTTCTTTTGCTTTCACTATTTCTTCTGTAAATTCCTGCTTTTGCTCCCTTTCCTTCAGCCATGTGTCAATATTTACAAAGCAACACTGCTTGAAATTCCTACATTTATATTAATACCTACATCTGCGCCTCTATACAGTCCTCTATACAAGTACTTGATCACCTTTTTTGTATAGTTTTGTTACTAGAGTTGATTTCATATGTGTCTGTAGTGCAGCTAGCATAAAGACAGATTTCTTATAAAAATTAAAATTAAGAATATGACTTCAACTCTCTTTGTTGTGATGGTTCATTGTTTGCTAAGAGATCTATGAGGTTGTTAGCTATTTTATATAAGTCTAGAAAAGGAAGGTGGATGACTCAAGCAACCAGAAATTTTGGAAACCACTGTGGTATGACTGTGGTAACCATGTTCCTTTACAAAACTCAAACTTTAACAAATGGGATGCTTTAAGTTCTTTATTTAATTATAATAAGAGTAATATAATTAATATACCAAGTGGAGTATTTCCTATCTGAACAGAGATGCTACATTTTTCTTATTTAGACTTTTACTTTTCATTCTCTGCACATTAGAGGTTTCAAAAGTGATTGCTTTTATTTTCAGAGCCCCTGTCAATCTCTCCACAATTCAGTTGACCTTTCTTTTCAATCAGTAAGACTGGAAGAAGTAATGACTTTCTCCTACAATAATGATTACTAGAGAACAAATAATTTTGATAATGACAGCAGGCACTTACTGAAGAAATGCTCTAGAAAAAGAGAGACTTATTATCATCATTATATAATTTTTCTGTGTGGAAGACTGTGTAATCATGAAATTTCACTTATTTGGAGTACTTTCTTAAGGATTGCAGAACGACCTTCAATATGTGTCTTAAATGTCCAATTAGTGACACGATGATGGGATCAAGGTATGCTTCATATGAAAATTACCTGGGTCAAGGATGACTTTTTACTTGTCCTCAGTCTAACTGTTCCTATTACTTAATGTGCATCTGTGTTTTACTCAAATGATTAGCAATTATGATTATTTTAATTAATTTCTTATGTTTGTTCAATCTAATATTTTGTTTAATGTGACTGTTTTTTTAAAACTTCTTGCATTTGCTAATTTAATTTCTTGCAAGCTTCACTCTCTGCTATTTAAATGACAGTCTTTGTTATGTTACAGCCTGTCCTGTCAATGCTCAACCTCCTAATTTTCAGCCCAACACCTGCCAATGGCATTTTTTTTCTTCAGGAAACCTACAAAGGCAAAAACCAAGAGAATAGGTTAATGAATTGATGATGTGGAAAGTCCTCTGTGTATGTATTGCTTTTATTTAATGAATAAAGAAGCTGCTTTGGCCTGTGATAGGGCAGAGCAGAGCTAAGTGGGAGTGGGGGAAGCTAAACTGAATGCTGGGAGAAAGAAGGCAGAGTCAGTGAGATACCATGTAGCCACCAGAGGAGAAAGATGCAAGCCATCAGGTGTAACCTTGCCAGTAGGACATGAACCTCATGGTAAAATATAAAATTTAATTAATTTAAGATATAAGAGCTAGCTAGCAATATGCTTAAGCTATTGGCCAAGCAGCAGTGCTTTTAAATGTTATAGTTTCTGTGTAATTATTTCAGGTCTGAGCAGAAAGAAACAAACAAGCAGTCTCTGCCAACAGATTGGTGGGCTGTGTACCAGCTAAATCACTTAAAACCTGAGAGAGCTTGAAAGGAATTTCACACACATACACACACACACACACACACACACACAAAGAGTTTAATGCAACTTCTTGCTCTGTTTGCTGGCAGCAGAGACACAACAGCTCCTTTAAGAGTTTTCCTGATTCAGTTTTAACAGAAAAAATATAGCAAGGCATCTTTAAAAAATGGCAGCTTCCTGGTTCACTAGCACTAATAGCTCTAACTTTTTCAGGAGGCCTGGCTACAGAATATTTAAATGCGGTTTCTGAACAGAATGCTATAACTTGCTTAATGACAACATAGACCCGCTGTGTGGGGCTGTGAGAATGGCTCACAGAATTGGTGCTGAACAGACCTCTACCAAGTTGGAACTGGGCAGAGCAAGCAGGCAGGGCCCAGTTGGTCCTAGACATGCCTGCCTGCTTGGCATAGAAAAAAAAGTCCTGGTCAGAAAAGGATTAAAGATAGGCAGTAAAGACAGATTCAGATGAAAAAATACCTTTAAATGGGTAACAGTGTTGGATAAACGTACATAGGGTTGAGACAGAGTGAGAGAGAAAAGAAAAAGAGGATAGACCATTATGATACAAAAGGGTACAAACAGTCATAAGTTAAAGGAGTAAAAATAATTAAATAAATATTAAACTTGTAGAAAAAGTAGTAGAGTAAGAAAAATAAGTCACTTAAAGATGGAAATATGTATATTATTGTGTTTTCTTTGAAGTGTTTTTTTTTTTTTTTTACTGTGAATGAGCTAAGTACAGAGAGATATTTCATTTTGCCGGCTTCTAAGCTAAACCAACACATATACTTTAAAGGTATTTGGACTTCAAAATCAAAAGAGGTTCTACTTTTTTCCACAGAGGATGAAAACCTATGGATTCCTTTTAGACTTTTGTGCTTTGAACAAACAAGACCATCCAAAACGATGGCCCAGATTGTCCAATACCCATGACAGCATCAAGACTGCTGGCTGAGATAGACCTACCACATAGGATACTCCATGAGAGACCTGGTTAACAGCACCCCCAATCAGCAGGAAGTAGTCTAGACAACAATGTACAAATTTCCTAAATGATTATTTACATTTAAAGGAGGATATGATATAGAGATGAATACTTTGCATTGGTATGGATCTTGGTCTATTGATACAAATTTAAGGTCAATTTTGTTATATGTATATTTCTGCTCTTGATTAATGTATTATGTTATTGTAGCTCATTTAAAAATGTAATGTCTAATTAAGAAATATAAGTTAATTGAGAGTCATCTATAATAGTCAAGCTTATAGTCAGTTAGGTTTTCTAGATTTATAGAGATGTATTTCAGATAGATATTCCTTGGATCTTTCAAAGACTACAGAATTTGACATTTAAAATGTTTTAAGAATTTAGGACTTTTTATGACAATGAGACACATCTGCTCCTGGCAGCGCAAATTACTTCAAGAGGAAGATGGGTATTGAAGATGTTCCATAAGGAATTTGCTAGTTATTTGGGCAAGAAACTGCTCTTGCCTGGACTGCTTGATGTTATGCTGTATGAATTGGACATGCAGGACCCACAGAAAAATAATTGCTGAACTTGAGTAAAGGTGAGATGGTCCTTCAGGGTTCCTGCTTCATAAAAGAGTCTCCAGTCATTCTGCAGGACACAGAAGAAAGTTACTGACAAACTGCCAATATAGGTGGAACTGTCTTTGAAATTTCCTGCTTCATGAAAAAGTCTGCTGAATACTATGGGCCTGTAGATTGGAGATGAATGCTGCAATAATACAGAAGAATTTTAGGTGACTGCCCAGTCAATGAGATGTCTCTGTCAATTCTAGAGTTTTGGAAAGTGCTTACAATTCACTTCTTCTTAACTTAGGTAGTATTATATCATTCTAGAGTCTTACATGGATTTGAAGAATATATAGTTATAGTTTTCCATAGTTATAACAAAGATAAAGTAAATATAAATATTGTTACTGTAATTCTTGCTTGATATCTGTCTTCTTATATGTAATTTTACTATATTAAATTTAATGTCTTCCTTTTTATTTAGACAGAAATGGGAAGATGATATGGGAAGTCCTTCTGTATATGTGTTGTTCCATTGGTTAGTGAATAAAGAAGCTGCTTTAGCCTGGGATAGTGCAGAGTAGAACTAGGTGGAAAAACTAAACTGAGTGCTGGGAGAAAAAAGGCAGAGTCGGTGAGATGCCATGTAGCCACCAGTAGAGAAAGACACGAACTGTCAGCCAAAATATTGATGGTAGGAACAGGCCTCATAATAAAAATATAAAATAATAGAAATGGGTTAATTTAAGATATAATAGCTAGCTAGCAATACACTTAAGCTATTGGCCAAGCATCAGGTTTTTTTAAATAATATAGCTTGTGTCTAATTATTTTGGGTCTGCACCAGCTGGGAACAAATGTGAAGCCTCTGCCAACAGACTGCCCAACCAAGAATGCCATTCCTGTTTTTAAACTTAAATAATAATCACACCATGATTATAAATGATCCCTGGAATAATAGAAAAAAGGGAAGTTGTGGGAAAACTGTATCCCACCAGTTATGCTGTACATCACTCTGCTGATAGACATATTTCTCAGTAACTGGTTCAGTCTTCTCATTCCAAGCTAACCCATAAAACATTCTTAAACAGAAGACCTAACTAAGAATTGATCAGTCAACTCTGGCTACAGTATATTCAATATGTTGCTTACTGTCTTCCTTTCACTGCCTATCCTAATACATCTGTTTCTTTTGGGCATCCAGCACTAGACCTCTTCAGATAGGTGTACTGGTTAATACTACTCCCCTTTACCTCAGGACCCTAAAAAATATTTCTCTGGTTTTTGCATTTCAGATATTCTCCTCTTTGACCACTTACTCAACTATCTACTTTGTATTTCCAGTCCAGACAAGCCTACTCATTCCTGCTGTCTCACTTATACCACTCTTTCCAGTCTCACATGCTTCATCTGTCCCTTTCTTTGTTGTAAGGGAAAGATAATCTCCTGCATAGACACCCACATGCAAGTGTTTTACACCCCTGTTGTGATCCAAAAATCTATATACATGAGGAATTAGAAGCAACACTGCTGCTAATCAAAGATGAGAGTATTCCTTTCATTACTAGTAGGAATAGGACTTGCCAACACATTTTGATCTGTCATTGCTGCTGTTTTGTCCAAATCCACACAATCCCCACAAGCCAAAAAGGAAACCAAGAGTCCTGTATGTAAAAGCAAAGAGCCTTAATTTTAATCAAGTTTGCAAACTCAGTCTCTCTGCATGTCCAATGTATTGGAATAACCAGAGAGCCTTGAGCCCAATTAGAATAGGGTTTTATAGTAGTAAAGGTGGGGGTAAAGAGTTTCTGAGGTTTTAAGACACCTGATTTGCTGACATTCGTCTAGGGTTTCTTGGTGACTGTGTGCTGGCAGGTGTTTCTATCTACAGCAATTGGAATACTAGAAATTTCCTTTGAATGGTCTGTTCTTGGGTGAGGGTCAGGTGATCTCAGCTTGTGCCTCCTCCTGTAGCATTGTCTCAGGGTAAACAACTGAGACTCCAGACTCCATTTAAATTCATCTATGGCCAGAGTCCCAGGTGATAATGGTTGGAAGTAAATAACTTCCTTTGGGTGACATGCCCAGACTTAGATTATCATGGCTGGCCCCACACTGCAACAACTGCCATCATTCAGACACATGATCTAGATGGAGACTTCAGAGACAGACATGATCAAGCAGTGACATCCATGACTAACAGCCTTATATCCCTCCAGTGACAGATGAACATTCTTGCTGGACTGTGCTTCAAACAGAAGAACACTGGAATAACTGCTGAACATAGGGGGACTTACTTGGTATTGGAGAAAGAACGTTGCTTCTTTGTAAGCAAATCAGACATTGTTGAAACTAATGCAAACATTCTCAAAAACCTCTGTAAAGACCTGCTCTCAAATTTCCAGCCCACAGAAAAACTTAGCTGGTTTAATAAGCCCTTAATTTCCTGGCTCCTACCCTTTATCAGTATTCAGATTATGTTGTTTTCTTTTGATGCTTTATTCATTTTCTCCAGTGACAGACCCTTGCTAAAATTACCACCAATCATGTTATGGTTCACTACCAGACCCTGGGCCTTTCCAACACAGACAACAGGTTCCTCAATGTTTATGATGACACCACTCCATTAAAAAAATAAAACAGAGGGAGTTGTCAGGAGGCCCTGCTGGTCACAGGTTTAAGTCTGCCATGGCCTGGTAGCTTTCTCCAAGTGTGGCAGCATGAAGGATTCCCTCTCCAGTAAGGCATTTTGTTTGTTCTACATCTGCCCTTATTTGGAGGATGCCTCCAGGCTTGGAAGCCTGATGTATCTCAAGGATGACCCTTGCTATACTTCCCTGCAAACACTGTTCTCCTGCTGCCTACATGGTAATTAGGTGTAAGTATTAACCATTTTGGTAGGACTGTGCTTCAACTAATCCACCTATATGATAGAAGCCTGCCACTTAATGCAAATTAGAGTTTGTCTTCAGGCTTCCCAATTGTGTATATTTCCTATACTCTGGAATAAATCTCATGAAGGGCTCTCTACATCATATTCCCAGCTGTACAAAGCCTATTCCCCACATCTTCACCCTCTATCCTCATGGGCCAATGACCTATGGTCCCCGAGGAAAAAGGAGACCCACACTCCTTGGATCAGAGTGATAAAAAGAGAGAGCAAGTACCTGAAAGACAGTCTCTAATCTACATACTCAGTCCTTCGTTGTAAGCACACAGACACAGACAAACAGAAGCACACACATTAATAAATCAATTTAATATAATGTTTCCTTCTAACCTTTATGTTTTCTATGTCAGTTAATAGAGGGTTTATCTTCCCAAAGTAAGTAAACAAAAGATAGAAGAGATAAATGGGACAGTCACACTTAGAATGATCTGCACTATTGTTGCAAAGTTACCAGGGCTATGTATCTCTAAGAGGTTTCTTCATGGCCTTTAAGAAGACCTGTAGTTGATAAAGTTACCATGAATTAATTGTCTGATCATGAAATCTTCAGAACTATCATGGTTCTCCTTTATATGTGGACTGTGGGTAACTCTAGCTATGTGTAGTGTATTTTCTCACTAAGCCAACAATATATTTGATCTTTCCAGTATTCCAGGTAATAATTTATGACCAATTCTCTGCATTGTCATTGTTTCTGACCCTTTGCAACAGCACTTCCTCCTGGCTGCACATCCCTCCAATGGCTTCTTCAAGGAAATGCAACTTTATCTAAAAGTAGTTCTCCCTTTGTTCTGCACAGCTTCGTCTTATTCATTCTTCAAACTATTTACTGCTGTGAAACACTTGTCAACAATACCATTCTGTCCCAGAAATGATCTCCCTTTCTAGACAGTTCTTTGTTTTGTTTGCTGTTCTTGCAAACATGTCTCACAATCCCTGATTGCTCTTATGTACTTACTTGCAAAGAAAGGGGTCTAGTAATCCCAGTCAGTTCCGAGGACTTCCTAAGTACTTGGAATTGCTTCTTCCCTGAGTTTAGTGAACATCTCTGTAAGATGATACATTTCATCTCTGTTTTGAACATCTTGTGTTTAAAGGAAATTCTGTCCAAGACAGGGCTTAATCTCAAAATTTTCTTCCTGATCTCTGTTATTTCTTCTGATTCATGTCTTTATTTATTACATTTCAAACAGGGACTTTTGATATAGCTCAGACTTACCTCTAACTCTGGGTAGCCCAGACTGCTCTCAGATTCATGATCTTGTTTTTTGAGATGCCAGTGCTCACATTATGGTAATTGCAGACTTGTGTCACTGAACCAAATTATCCATTTCATTCAATATGATATAGTAGTTATTTTTCATACTTCTGAAACAAGATTCCTGGTAGAAATATTAGGAGCAAGGATTTTTTTAAGCTCACTTTCAGTGGGATATAGTCCAATCAAACAGGGAATATCTGCACAGCAGAGCTCTGCCACAGGTGGTAATAGACTGTGATGCAATTCATCTCATATCTGTCATGAACCGGCAAACTCAGGGTTCAAGCTTGAAGTGGAACCCGATATTACAATGGTGTAGGAGGTCATTCTGTATTTGTGTTGCTTTCATTTGTTAATAAAGAAACTGCTTTGGGCCTGGTGAGAGGCAAAACTTCGGTAGGTGGGGAGACAGAACTGAATTCCAGGAGGAAGAAAGCAGAGTCAGAGAGCCGCCATGGAGATGGCAGGTCAGACATGCTGAATCTTTCCCAGTAAGCCACAACCTCTTGGTGCACACAAATTAATAGAAATTGGTTAAATCAAGATATGAGAGTTATCCAATAGGAGGCTGGAGCTAATGGCCAAGCAGTGATTTAATTAATACAATTTCTGTGTAATTATTTTGGGTGTAAGCTAGCTGGGCGGCCTGAACAAAGGACACACTCTTCTTGTAACAATTGGCACTTCAACGTGGTTAACTAATACCACGTAAAACCTGAGATGTCTTGAAAAGGAATTTTAGACACACACACACACACACACACACACACACAGAGTTTAACACACCTCATTGCTGTCTGCTGGTGGCTTACTGCAGCTGCTTTAAGAGAGATTTCCCTGATTCAGTTGTAGTGGAAAAAAGAGCCATGCAGTTTTAAAACGCCGGCTTTCTCGACTATGCTCCTTGCACAACTTCTGTCTCTTGCAGGAAACCAAGCATTTAAATGGAGTTTGTGAGTAAAGTGCTACAGCTAGCTTGATGGCAACATGGACCAGCTTTGAGCCTAGAAACGGGGTCCTTTTCTTGGCTGTCAGAGGTGCAAGTGGCTCCGCCATGCTGGACTGGGTGGGGCAAGCCCCCAGTACCCATATTTGACCTAGGATTGTTGAAGCTTAGATTATTAAGAGCTTAGTATCTTAAAAGAATAAGTCAAAAGTGATCCTGGACAGTAAAGAATTACAGATTCATAATAGGACAGATTCAGACATAAAAGACCTCTAAATGGGTCACAGTGTTAAATAAATGTGTGTAGGCTTGGGAGAGAAAAGATAAAGAGTATACAGAGTCATAAAATAAAGTTAATGCTTTAAAAGATGGGTAAAGTCTTTAAAGAGACAGAGTACAGATAATCATAGATTAAAGGAAGTAAAAAAATAAGCCACTTAAAAATGGAAAATTAACAGAGTCTGGATTCTGTGTATTATTGTGTTTTCTTTAAATTTTGACTGTGAAGGAGCTAAGTACAGAGAGACGTTTCATTGTATGGGCTGCTAGGCTAAACCACCATGTATATTATAAAAGTATTATGACTTCAGAATTTGGGTCTAAGGATTTGATACTTTGGAAAAGAGGTTCTTCTTTTGTTTTCACAGAAGATGTGGATCTATGGATTGCTTCTAGACCAATATGGTATGATAGACCATGCCCTCCTGAAAGGTTGCCATAAACACCCTCAAAAAATTATTTCAGTCAACTGCCAACTGAGATGAACTTAGCACACAGGATACACCATAAAAGACCTGATTAACAGCGCCCCCCATGCAGCATGAAGCAGTTTGGAGAGAAAAAACTACACCCATATTTCCAAATACTGTTTATAACTGTTTGTTTACATTTAAAGTGGGATATAATATCGATATGAATAATTTGGATTGGTATGGATTTTGCTTTATTGATATAAATTAAAGGTCAATCTTGTTATATGTATATTTTTGCTCTTGATTAAGGTATAGTGATTGTGTAGTCCATTTAAAAATGTAATGTATAATTAGGAAATATAGGTTGTTAATGGACAAAATTGAAAATAGTCAAGCTTGTAGTCATGTTAGTTAGATTTTCTAGATATACAGAGATATATTTCAGTTAGATAGGCATTCTTAATATCTTTCAAAGAATACGGCATTTACAGTGTTTTAATAACTTAGGGCTTTTCATGACAATGAGATGCATCTGCTCCTGGCAGCACCAGGTAGTTAATGGATAATCATCTGTAATAGTCAAGTTAGTAGTCATGTTAGTTAGATTTTCTAGGTGTGCTTAGAGATATTTCAGATAGACATTCTTCATATCTTTCAAAGACTACAGGATATGGCATTTAAGATGTTTTAATAACTTGGGGCTTTTCAAGACAATGAGACATGTCTGCTCCTGGCAGCACCAATCTACTTTCAAGAGGAAGATGGGAATAAAAGAGTCTCCTTATGGAGTTTGCTAGCCATTTGGACAAGAAACTGCTCTTGCCTAGACTTCTTCACTGGACATGCAGTACCCACAAAGAGATAACTGCTGAAATTGCCTAAAGGTGAGATGATCCTTCAGGGTTCCTGTTTCATGAAAGAATCTGTGAGACATTCTGCAGGACACAGAAGAAAGTGACTGAACTGTTTTTAAAATTTCCTGCTTCATGGAAAAGTCTGCTGGATACTATGGGCCTATAGGCTAAATATGGATGCTCAAACTATACAGAAGAACTTTAGGTGACTGTCCAGGCAGCAATATGCCTCTGTCATTTCTAGAGTTTTGGAAGTTGCTTACAATGCACTTTCTTTTTACTTAGGTAATATTATATCCTTTTGGAGTCTTTGATATTGTTGAAGAATTTATAATTATAGTTTTCCTTAGTTATGATAAAAGATAATGTAGATATAAATATTCAACTGTAATTCTTGTTTGATAACTGTGTTGTATATATAATTTCACTATGTTAAAGTTAAAGCTTCCTTTTTGTTTAAAAATAAAAGGGGAAGTAGTGTAGGAGGTCCTTCTGTATTTGTGTTGCTTTCATTGCTTAATAAAGAAACTGCTTTGGGCCTGGTGACAGGACAGAACTTAGGTAGGTGGAGAGACACAACTGAATTCGGGGAGGAAGAAAGCAGAGTCAGAGAGCCACCATGGAGATGCCAGGTCAGACATGTTAATTCTTTCCCCGTAAACCACAACCTCGTGGTGAACACAGATTAATAGAAATGGGTTAAATCAAGATGTGAGAGTTATCCAATAGGAGGCTAGAGCTAATGGACAAGCAGTGATTTAATTAATATAATTTCTGTGTGATTATTTTTGGTGTAAGCTGCTCACTGCAACATTACAACACATCATTCCCTCATAATTACCCACACCATTTAGTAAGACTTAATCTCCTAAAGACTGTACAGTGTCTAAACACAGCAAAGCCACCTGGAGAATAAGTACTCAAACACATGAGCCACAAATATTTCACATTTACCACAGCAGGTGAAATTCCTATCGTGATATGAAACCATTATCTGCCAATTTGGTAGAGTCTATTGTCCAAGTTCATTTCTTTTCTTCCCTTATTTTCCTTTTGTTCCCAAACACAGACTTATTTTTCTAAACTTTTTTTTCTTTTTTCTGACCAAATGTGTAACTTCTAAGCTCACCCTTCTGAAATGTGTACAGTAGATCACATTCTTTCACAAATAAATCTTCTTCTCTCTGCCATGTAACCTAATTTTTTCTTTTATACTCTTACATTCCAAGTAGTATTATATTCTGGCAATATTAGATATTCATATTATTATGACATGACTTTTTAGCCTCATCTAGAGAAATCATTTGATCAAACTTTGTACATTTCATTGTGTCTGTAGGTCAACAAAGAGTCATCATATATCAGAAAAGTTATTATTGATAAGAAAGTGCAGGACTGACACAAGCTAGGAATGTGAGAGAGTGCATCTATTGAAAGACAGGCAAAGGAGAAGATCTTTAGCTCACAGCGCATAAAAGTGCCCCATAGAGAAACTAACCACCCATGTTTGAAAGCTGTGGGGAAAATGAGTAAATTAAAAAAAATCAGAAGAGATAATTTTCTATGATATCATAATTGAATTTGCAAAAGTAAATCAATAGACACAATATGTTAATTATATATAAGTTGCTGCTTTTACCATTAGCCTTAATTCAAAGTGAAAAGATGTAACATTTGTATTTACAAATATGTGCAGGTATCATGTTGTATGGATTATTGAGTTCATCCAAAAATAACTTCTGCTTCTACCACTAAATTACACCTAAATTGAAGAGAATGACAGTTTTCAGCTTGTTTCTTATTATTTCTGTAATGATAGGATTGTAACTGCAGCCTAATGATAGTTCCAGTGACTCCATTCTGAGAAAGAAGTGAGACTCACACACTAATTTAAGAAAATAAACATGTAGTTAATTATAGTTCTGTGCCCCAGTCCACTTTCTCTTGCATCGTTGGAAACTAGATGCACTCAGTTCATTAAAACAGCAATTTCAGTAAGAGTTACAATGGTTTTTAAAACATATCATCTCCATAAAAATCCCTTGTTTAGCCCTGGAAGGGAATGTTTTTGTTTTATTATAAGGACCCAATAACCATTTAGTATGTACACAAATGGGCAACAAATTACAAAATGTTATCAGTATTGATGTTCATTTTGCTTTCAATTACCAGTGTTAAACAGAGGGTAATGTCTGCTTTTCATGTTGATCTTGTCTGCTTGAAGAAGATATGCCTGAATTTGAGTTTTCTTATTTAATGAATATGAAATATTTCACACAACCTCCTACATTTACCACTTGGTAATGCTGTTTAGGGATGTTGTGGCTTCCTCAGGAGGTGGAACTTTGATAGAGAAAATTGGGGCTCTATAGCTTTATCCCAGTTTCTATTCTGTCTCTGATTCCTGAGTGTACATACAATATGACCAACCAACCCCTTCTCCTGCTGCCATCATGCTTTTCCTGTCTACGGCCATGCCTTTCCTGTCATAGTAAACTGTATGCTCCAGAAATTGTAAAAATAAATAAACTCTTTCTTCCTTAAGATGCTTTTATTGTTTAATTTTTTGCAGGAAGAGAAAAATAGCCAAGATATTTGTTTTGATCTTTGAAACTATAATAGATGTTTTATTTTTCCCAACATTTATTCAATTTTAAGTGTGATCAGGAAATGATCTCTCATGCTATAATCATATTACCAAAAATGGTCTGTGTTCTTCAATGAACATGTCATGGCAGACCTTGCTGGATGCTAAGGCATTCCCTGAAAACTTTATATGAAAGAGACAAAGAAGCAGTGGAGATATTGTACCTGAAAACCTAAAGGCTTTACTTGATATCATAATGACCAAGAAAATATCAAAACTAGAAGGATTATAAACAAAGGTGACAGAGCTGCTGAGTAATAATCGAATGTGACTCTGTCCATGCAACTCTGTAAGAAAGTGTTTGCCAAGTTGAGTTCACCTTGAGCAGCAAAAAAGAATTCTGTCCATGGGCCACAGCAGACTTGCTCTGTGGTCACATCCAGGGAGAGAGAACAAAATTATTTCTTGCTTCTTCCAAAACAATTAGTATCTGGAAAGCATTATATACTATGGAACTGGAACTTGACCATCATTTGCTGTATTTACTCTATTCCATAGTCAATATGGGACAGATAAAGAACATACCTTGCTCAGGTTGCCTCCAACTCAAATCAATCATACATTGTTTGTTGGATAGTGCTTCTTATATTGAGAATGGAATTAGTATCTTAATAATTACTAAATTATTTTTGTATGTACATACATATAAAAATGCCCATGTGTTTGCATGTATACCAGTGTGCCACTGGTAACAGGGCTCATAAAGGACATCAGATTCTTAGAGGTGAAATTACAGGTGATTGTGAACTGCCCAACTTGGGACTGAGAACTGAACTCAAGTGCTAGAATTTCCTCAAGTGCCCTTAATTACTGAACTCTCTCTAGCCCCAGTTATGATGTTTTTAAAGTCCCTTGGGAAAATTGAATGATCACATAGGTTAATATTTCACATAAGCTTCAAAATGATATTATTCTGTGCTAATGATTTACTTTTGTAGCTTTAGACAGTCTGGAATAATCAGACTTTTGTGTAGTATATAAATGTATTAGATTTTCTCAACTGTATATTACAGAGAACTATAAAAACATATGACACGATACAAAATAAGAAAAACCACTTGAAGAAATATAAATAAATTTGTACAAAGTAAAGAAGGTATGTTTCTATTGATACTGAAAGACATAATGCTCAAACCTACTAGCATGTTCAGAGACATGTACAAGGCATGACTGGCTGCAAGGGAAGTAGTCAGAAACAACTATGAAAATAAATTTTGACATTAGTGACTTCTAATGCAATTTGCTTATCTAAGTCAACTGTGCTTTCTGAAGCCCACTATTGTCATCCTTGCCAATCCCAAAATTATATGAGCCTCTCATTATTGTGGAGTTCCTCTGAGTGCAGGAACCAACATATTACTATATCTATTCTATATGGGAGCGGCATCAGCAGTACATCTGATGAAATCAGCAAAAGGTCAAATCTAACCTACATCATAGTACTGCAGAGTACAAGAGATTGGACTACCCATTGTATTTAGAAATATTCAGACATGTATACATTTACACATACTTGACAGAAACAACATTGTCTTTCTTAGGATTTATTTAATTTTTAATTATGGGTATATCATTTTCCTGATAAAATTTAAGCAAATCATCTCTAGTTAGAAAATTAATATTCTTCTTAAACATATATAAATTTTATAAAATGTGATGATGTGCCCAGTCTACCAAAATTTAGCTTATATAGGAAACTTTGACTATTTTCTGTTTTAATAGCCTCTACTTGCTATATATAACAAAGTCACTTTAATATTGAATGTTTTTTCTTATATTGAATAGTACACACAAAGCCTTTGATAAAGTAGCCAAATACTCAATAGCAAAAGTTTAAAATTTAAGTGTCACACATTTTGCCTCTCCATTATGTATATATTTATTGCTTGATTGTATTTTATGAGAACTAACAGAAAAAAATGTGCAGCAGAGATTATATCTGTAATAAGGTAAACAAGTTTCCTTAACCATACATAATCTCTTTGAAGTTTAAAAAAGAACTCAATATGACTGCCATGTATTACATAACAGAGTACAGGTTCATTAAATTTTAATACACTCCCAAATTCATTACCCAAATTGCCAATGCTGGTATGGAATCTGTTCAAATACTGGATACACATCTCCAACTTTCTTTCCAGCAAACATCAATGCTTTTATCACTGGGCTCTGTGAAAAATTTTCTTATATGAACAAAATTGGTTTTTTAGATGGGATTATGTTAACCACCTTGAGATTGAGTAGTCTTCCTGTGAGACTAATGAATTCACATGTATCTCCAGAATTATGAAGAGTTTGAGAGTGATTCTAAAACAAAAATGAATGGGTGATGATGGAACCAGAAGCTGGAACTGGTGCTTTACAGTTACTGGGGAAAAAGTTCTGAGCTAAGAAATTCAGTTTTCTTGAGGCTGAGATTTAGAGAGAATAGGGTCTCTCCTGAGCCTCTGAAAAGAATGGACATTATTAAAAACTATGTACTTTTATTTTATATGTATAAGTAGTTGCACTTATGTAAGTATATCACATCAGTATCAGGTGCCTATGGAGGCCAAAAAATGTATCAGATCCCTGTAACTGAAGAGAAGTCAGTGTGAGCCCAAATGGGCTCAAGTGCTAAGGCATAAACCTTGGTCCTCTGAAAGAATTGTAAGTTCTGAACCATATTTCTACCCCCAGGAATGTACAAATTTTAGTGTCAATATTAGAGTATTTTCAGCTTAAAAATGCAAATAAATTGTTATTTTTTAAGGTGCTAAGTTTGTGACATTTTGTTACAGTAGCTACAGAAAGCTAATATAAATTTTGGTAACAGGAAATCAGGTGCCACAACATAAATGCACAAAAATGTATGAGTGTTCAGATTCGGTATGACAAGAATCTAGAGAAGTTAGTAAAATATTTAATTTATTATTTTGAATTTCATGCATGTCTGTGTCTGCAAGTTTGTATGCATCTGTGCATACAATTGCTAGAGGAAGCCAGAGGAGGGCATGAGTTTCTTTAGAGCTGGAGTTGGAAACCAAACATCAGTCCTCTGGAAAGCAGCAAGTGCTCTTAATTACTGAGCTACCTCTGAAGCCCTAGAATATTTTTTTCAAAAGCATCATAGAAAAGACCTAAATTGCTATTATGATGGG
>PVIU01015482.1:6575-48185 GCA_004026605.1 Ondatra zibethicus
GTCTTTTTGAATGCACTCCTTCCAAGGCCGGGAGGGAGGGGGGTGGGCCTTGGACTTCCAACAGGGCAGGGCACCATGCCCTCTTTCAAGGAAGAAGGGAGAGGGAGGAGGGGTGGGGGGGTAGCGGGAGGGGACCGGGAGAAGGGGAAGAAAGGAAAAAATGTTATTTCTTTAATTATGTTTTTGAATGGAAAAAAATGAAACAATGTAAAAAAAATAATAATAAAAATAAATAAAGAGAACATTAGACGGTGGTGTTTAAACAGTCAGTTGTCAATTTGATAGGATCTAGAATCACCAAGGAAAAAGGCCTCTGCTCGTACCTGTGAGGGATTGCCTAGATCAAACTAGCCTCTGGGCACACCTGCAAGGCAGCGGTTCTCAACCTGTAGCTTGTTACTCATTTGAAGGTTGTATATCAGATATTTACATTACAATTCATAACAGCAGCAAAATTATAGTTGTGGGGTAAGAACAAAATAATTTTATGGTGGGGGGTCACTACAGCATGAGGAACTTTATTAAAGGTCGCAGCATTAAGCAGATTGAGAGCCACTGCTGTAAGGGATTGTGTAGATGAGGTAAACCGAGAAAGAACCATCTTAACTGTGGGCAGCGCCATCACCTCGGCTGGGATCCTGGAGCGCAGAAGGAAGAGAAAGTGAAGCTGAGCACAAGCGTTCGTCACTCTCTGCTTCTTGACCGTGGGTACAACGTGACCAGCTGCTTCATGATCCTGCCACCAAGCACCTCTTCGTCACTTCTGTGTCATTTCCCCATCCTGTAGAGCTGTGCCTCTGATTGTGAGCCAAAACAAGCCTTTCTTCTCTGAAGCTGGTTCTGGCAGGATATTTCATTACAGCAATGGGTGGCTTTCTAATTTCATAAGTCCAACTCCTCCTGATTCCCTGACATACAGCATGAGTGTGACTCACCCTCAAGCTCAGAGCATCACCCAGGCAACAATCTGTGAGGGATTCTCTAGATTAAGTTACATACACACACACACACACACACACGAGCCCTAGGAACCCTGGTTCTCGGCGTCTCCTTCTCTCCTGCCTCCAATCCCTAAGTAAATGAAGTAAATGTCTTATTAGGTCACTGTTCTATCAGGAATGTGACATATTATCTGGAGAGAGACCAATTGAGCACAATGATAACAATCATTACATGTTGAGATGCGTTAAAAAAAATTTTCTGTGTATTTATTGGCAATCTATTCAAAGAACAGAGGCTAACATGTTCTTTTTGAAAATGAACTAAATTAGTGTTCTGCATCCCATGAAGAGCATGTAACAGAAATGCTTGGGTGTGGCTTTCAAGGTAAGATGTCATTATGGCTTCTACCTCACCCTCTTCAATCACTCATATATTATTCTGTCAATATAATTCCTACCTGAAAACCATTTTCCTCATCCCCAAAAATATTCTACTGAGCTGCTACTCTAGGGGGTATTGGTTTAAGGCAGAAACTTCCCATCATTTGAATAATACCAGCAATTATATTGTAATACTACATCTTTCATTTTCCCATCATTTGAATAATACCAGCAATTATATTGTAATACCACATCTATCATTTTCCTAAAATTTTGTTTTTACAGCCACTGTATTTACATAGTTTTCATTTTAAAAAGGACTAATTCAGCTCCTGTAAGAAACTTTTGCTTCACCCACAGTTTCACACTTTTAAAAATTAGCCAATACTTGCATATTTCCAGGCATAATTAATGTATTGTCATTGCACCTTTGTAAATTCTTCATAAGGCTGACATTTTCCAAACGAGCTGCTATGCGCAAAATCAATTTTCTCACACTTTCAGCATCTATTCTTACTTCTTAGAAACAAAGAAGTAAACAAGTTGACCTTTATGCTTTAAATAAATGCTTTGTCCCATGCAATATTTCCTGATGTCAATTCCAACTTCTGCCAAGACTCTGTATATTGTTTTCCAGATTCTAGTGTATAACATATCACCTAATTTAGGCCAAAACTATAACCTACCCTACAACAACAATGAAAAATGACAACTAGTACTCCCATATTTTGTCAAAGTGACAGGTATTATGCTATATGCTGTACATTTTTTTCTTTCATTTAACCTTAATCATAGTCCTGTGAGGCAGGTACTTTTGTCAACATCTGCATTTCGAAGCCTAGGAGATTGTTTAAAGAAATGAGATCAGGCTGGGAGGTGGTGGCACACGCCTTTAATCCCAGCACTCGGGAGGCAGAGGCAGGCGGATCTCTGTGAGTTCGAGGCCAGCCTGGTCTACAAGAGCTAGCTCCAGGACAGGCTCCAAAGCTACAGAGAAACCCTGTCTCAAAAAACCAAAAAGAAAGAAAGAAAGAAAGAAAGAAAGAAAGAAAGAAAGAAAGAAAGAAAGAAAGAAAGAAAGAAAGGAGGTCAAAGGTCTTCTACTGAACTAGAACTCAAGTCCAGCCATCCCCACCTCCTAATCACTCCACTGCAAATGTCCTTGCCTTCCATATCAATATCAGTGTGGCTTAAACTGTTTATCTTGGCCCCCAAATCCATAGTTTAAATCCTGAATCGTGAATGTGATTGTTTGTAAACAGGACCTGTAAAGAGGTGGTAAAATTAGGTAAATTCATAAGGGTAGAGTTGGATTTAATGGGATGAGTGTCTCAAAAAGAGAAGGGAGGTCTGCATCCTCCCACCCCAGCACATAAGGACACCCTGAGAAAGCATCTTTCTACCATCAAGGGAGAGACGTTTCGCCAGAAACCGGCCCTAGAGGCATCATGATGTTGGCCTTCTGCCCAACTTAATTATGAGAAAATGAATTTCTGGTGATTTAGCCGCCCACTCAGTGGGATTTTATTGAGGCGCTGAGCTGAGTCAGTGAATCCGCCTAAATAACACATCGTATTTACTCCCTGTTCATCCTTCAGATACTCTTGGATGAGTCTCCAGCAGTTAACTGTGCTGTGGCTACTAATGCAGCTGCTGCCTAATATAAAGTTGATGATAATTAATTGCATATACTGCCTTATTTCAGGCCTCCTTGTTCCCTGATGCATTAATATTCACTACTCTTACTCTAATGTGAGATTTAATACTGCAACAATTATTTAGCACAGATTAAGTGCTATTAATCATGTCAGCCATACAAGTAAAATTAAAGTGTCAAGTACAGCCTTCCTTCTCAGGTATAGAACACAACTCAATATGATATCATGTTTGATAAGATGGTATATTAGTGTCCTTAGTACTTACCTAATTTTGGAATTAATTGGTCTTGGCTCAGTGAGATCATATATGTATGAAGATCTCTATTCTCAAGAGTTCCAATGTGTCAAGTCATGACTTGACTTCCCTCTGATTGACTCCCGCCTTCACAGAGCTCTTACATTTCTGCGTCAGTCAACATCTGTGACCTGTGTCACCCTATAGACTTTGGTATCCTGTCTTGCTTTTTCTCAAGGTTTTCCTCTTTGCTGGAGTAGTGCAATCCATGCAAGTGTTGCCGTCTGTATGGTTTAGAGCCAGATGACCTGGTTTCTAGCTATTTTCTACCATGTAATGCAGAATGTAGATGCTGTTGAAGCTGCTTAAACTTGATGCACTGCAGTTTCCCCACTTGAATGATACAGTGATAGCTACGCACTTATTAAGGGGAGTAAAATGGGATTGAAAGCATTGGACCAAGTGTATGGAATGTCGTAAGCTGGTCAGTCACGATTATTTGCCAGTTAATCTGATTACTTTGTTCTGTATAAGTGGATGCAAGTGGCTCTAAATTTTTGGTGTTAAAAGGCTTAACATTTTACCAGGACAGGCTCTAAAACTACAATGAAACCCTGTCTGAAAAACCAAAAAAAAAAAAAAGGCTTAACATTTTAAAAGATCCCCCAACTGCAATGACTGAAACTAAGCAAATGATGGACTCTGGGGAAATTCAGCAGTTGGATAAGCCATAAAAGTAAACTAAATAGTTGGAAGCAAAAAGTCTTTATTGTCTGTTCAAATAACACTAGAAAATTAGTACTCACCTGATACCTTACCTAAATATGAGCAGTACAGTAGAACAACTAGAGAATAAGAATGGGGCTGGGGAGCAGTCTGACACCAAGCCCCACTTGGGATACAATGAAGTGCTCTCGAATTTCCATGACTCTAGAAATATCCAGTAGAAAATAAGTCAAGTAGTTCTGGTCAGAGGGAGGAATTTAAAATGTCAAGAAGATGGAGGAGGTGATGTAAATCCCAACTCTGAATGCATAGAGGGTAAGAGAGAGAGAGAGAGGGAGAGAGAGAGAGAGAGAGAACAGGTGGGTCCAGAACTTTGATACATGCCCAATGATGAGAGGAGACTGTACAGAGAAATGGAAAGCTCCTAAGAAATGAAGGAGCTAGAAGAGACGAGAAAGATCAAAAGAAGCTGAGAGGATGGATAAGAGAACAGTCATCCATGTCATCCATGTCAAATGTTGTCAAGAGCTCCAGTGAGGGAACTGGAAAGAGCTTCTAAAACGCTTTGCAATAAGAGGATAAGGATGGGCTTTGACAGAAGTTTCATCAAGAGTAGATGAAAGCTACCTCCCTTTGCCAGTGTCTCCCTGGCCTTCCTTGCTTTCCATAGGCTCTAGCACAGTTTATAATCCGTATGACATTAATCTAGCACCATCTTAGAGTGACAACTGTAATGTCACTATATCAGTCATGGTTCTGTGAGCATTAATCTTGAATTCCTTGGTATATATTTCATCATTTGTCACGGGAAATCTTCACTGTATGCACTGGCTGGCTTTATGTCAACTTGACACAAGTTAGGGTCATCAGATAGGAGAAAGCTTCATTTGAGAAAGTACATCTGTAAGATCCATCTGTAAGGCATTTTTTAAATTAGTGATTGATGGGGGAGGGCCCAGCCCACTGTGGGTGGTACTATTCCTGGGCTGATGGTGCTGGGTTCTATAGGAAATCAGACTAAGAAAGGCATGATGAGCAAGCCATTGAACAGCACCTCTCCATAGTCTCTGCATCAGCTCCTGCCTCCAGGTTCCTGCCCTGTGTGAGTCCCTGCCCTCACTGCTTTTAATGATGAACTGCTGTATGGAACTGTGAGTGAAATAAACCCTTTCTTCCTCAAGTTGCTTTGGTCATGGTGTTTCATCACAGCAATAGGGACCCTAACTAAGACAATGTGTATTGTGCTCTGTCTAAACATAATAAGTAACAATGGAACTCTTGCTAATGGAAGAATTCTATTATGAGTGTTTGTGAGTTGTGAGTTGGCTTGAGATCCAGAGACCATCCCGTGGTCCTGAAACCATCCCCTGCACACTGTGAATAATGTAGCATCCTATTATCTCAGGCCAACCTCTTTATTAGGTCATACTTGAGGACCAAGATTTAACTCTTTTACTCCATTGTTTCTTATACCATGAACCCAGAGGTGTTAAAGTTCTTAACAGATATTCTAAATTCCAGAAGGGTCTGGACATATGTTCTACAAAATCTAAGAGACCACAGATGCCAGCCCAGAGTACTGTACCCAGCAAAACTGTCAATTGTAATAGATGGAGAAAATAAGACAGTCCCTGATAAAATTAAATTTAAGTAAAATCTGTCTACAAATCCAGCTCTACAGAAAGCATTAGAAGGAAAGCTTCAGTCTGAAGATGTCAGTCACAACCAAGAAAATCCAAGGAATAAATACTACCAAACGGGCAAAGTAAAAAGAGAAAAACCTCACACCATACCAACAAAACAACAGAAATCAACAAACACTTCTCATTGATATCTCTCAACATCAATGGTCTCAGTTTCCCAATAAAAAAGACACAAACTAACAGGTTTAATTAGAAAACAGGATCCCTTCTTCTGCTGCATACAAAAACAAAACACACACACACACACACACACACCTTCTTAGGAAAGATAGATATCACCTCAGGGTAAAAGATGGAAAAAAATATTTCAAACTAATGGACCCGAGAAGCAAGCCAGTGTTGCCATTTTACTATCAGACAAAATACACTTCAAACCAAAACTAACCCAAAGAGATAAGGAAATACACTACATATACACCAAAGAAAAAAATCCACCAAGAGGATATTCTAATTCTAAATATTTATACACTAAGCATAAGGGCACCCAAGTTCATAAAAGAAACACTACAAAAGCTAAAATCACATATTGACCCTTACACAGTGCTAGGGGGTGACTTTAATACAAACTCACCAATAGACAGGCCATCTAGACAAAACTAAGTAGAGAAATGCTGGAGCTAAATGATGTCATAAACCAAATGGGCCTAACAGATATTTACATAACATTTCATCTACCCACAAAAGAATATACCTTCTTCTCAGGACCTCATGGAATGTTCTCCAGAATGGACCACATACTTGGACACAAAGCAAGTCCTCAACAGATAAAAGAAAAATTGAAATAACACCGTGCCTCCTATCTGACCAGTATAGATTATTGCTGGATATCAACAACAGCAGAAACCACAAAATGCTTACAAACTCATGGAAATGGAACAACTCACTATTGAATGAAAAATGAGACAAGACAGAATTTAAAAACGTTCTAGAATTTAATGAAAATTAAAACACAACATACCCAAAACCTATGGGACACAACAAAGGTGGTTCTAAGAGGTAAGCTCATAGCACTAAGTACACACCTGAAAAAAAAAAACTGGAGAGGTCTCATACTAGTAATTTAATGGCACACCTGAAAGCTCTAGAATAAAAAGAAGAAACAACACTAAAAAAGAATAGATGACAATAATCAAATGTGGGACTGAAATCAATAAAATAGAAACAAATAACCAAGAAGTCACAGTCAGTGAAATGAAGTGTGGCTTCTTTGAGAAAATCACTAAGATTGACAAACCCTTATCCAAATTAACTAAAAGATAGAGAGAGAATATTAAAATTAATAAAATTAGAAATGAAAGTGAGGACACCAGGGAAATGCAAAGAATCATAAGGACATACATTTTTTTAAAAAAAGAATCTGTATTCCAAATTGGAAAATGTAAAAGAAATGGGTGATTTTCTTGGTATATACAACTTACAAAAGTTAAATCAAGATCAGATAAGCAATTTAAACAGACCTATAACTGCTAGCGAAATAGAAGCAGTAATTAAAAGTCTACCAACCAGAAACAAACAAACAAAAACCTGCCTAGGCCAAATGGATTCAGTGCAGAATTCTACTATATTTGCAAATAAGAATAAATGTCAAGATTCCTCAAAATACAAACATAAGAAACATCATTCAAGTCTTTTTATGATGCCACAATTACCCTGATACATAAGTCACATAAAGACTCAACAAAGAGAAAATTACAGACCAATGTCCCTTATGAACATAGGGACAAACCAAATACAAGAACACATCAAAAGATCATCTATATTATATCTGTTAAATCATTGATATGCAAACTACATTCTGTATAACCACAGAGGTTAGGTATAGAGTGAGGGACTAGGAGGAGGGGAGGGATCTCCCTAGGAAAGTATCTAATACTATAAAATAGTATGGATGGATGTGGTGGGCTGGAATGGAGGAATAAAATGAGGTCAGGGAAAGGTGGGTTGTTGCAAGAGGCACACGGGGTGCATTCACGGTCCCGCCTGGCTCCCTGTGCGTACCCGAAATAATTACATAGAAACTGTATTTATTTAAATACTGACTGGCCCATTATCTCCAGTCCCTTATTGGCTAACTCTCACATATTATTTTAGTCCATTTCCATTAATGTGTATCACCACTTGACTGTGGCTTACTGCCATGAGTCTAACCAGTGTCCATCTTGGGCTGGAGAAGCATGGCATCTACCACACTGCCTTCTCTCTCACAGCATTCCATTCTGTCTACTCCGCCCACCTAAGGGCTGCCCTATCAAAAGGCCAAGGCAGTTTTTTTTTTATTTAACCAATGAAAGTAACACAAATACAGAAGACCCTCCTACACCAGTGGGTAATAGATACAATACAGAGAGGAGTGGCTAAAACTAATCACCATTTGAGCATTCATATAGAAATATAATGCAACAGAAGCTTCCACAGTTATATAAATATATATATGAAATCTAAATTGAGTCACCAAGTAATGAAACCGACTAAGCACCAACTAGACATCTACTGTCACCAAATGAAACCTCCAGTGTCAGGAATGGATTACATTTAATTGAGTCATTGGTCAAAGAGGCCCCATGGACACTTCCTAACAACCCAGGCTATTCCCAAGTCTGTAAGTTGCTCTCCAAAAACTGACAGTTAAGGCCTCACTGTGGAAGATAACACCTACACAGCTCTTTGAACATGAAGTCAACCTGGTGCCTACCCAGAGGCTCCACTCCTATGGACTAATAATGTTCATGGTACTGGAAGACACTCTACATTATACCAAGAAAGGTAACCACCACGCAAACTACAACCCCTTTGATCTGCAATGGTCACCTGCCTGCAAGACATGCTGGTACAATAGTGGTAAAAACTTGAGAGTAGCCAACCGCTACCTGATTGGATGTAAGACTGAGTCTATTGGTTGGAACATATATCTGACACCGTTTGGATGGCCAAGAACCTGAGACTAGGTAGGCCATGGACCTAGAGGAAAATCAAATACTACTGTTCTTCTAGAGGAAGTTAACGATAAATTGACTCCTAATGACATCAGCCTTACTCAGAACAGGCATCATCAGAGAAACCGCTTCCTACAGCAGATGGAAACAAATTTTTGGAGGGTTTTTTTTTTGTCTCATAATACTTCATATGGGATTTTTTTTTAACCTTGCATGTCTTTTGCTCCTCTAGTATGGTTTCCAGTTGTGTGTTTTAATTGGCTATCTGTGTGGGAACGTGTATGAGTCCGCATCTGGATGTGTTTCTTGTGTTTTATCTTTGGTTCTTTATTTTCTGTTTATTTTGTCCTATTCTGATGTGTTTGCTTTTGTTTTACCTTATTTTTTTTTTAGATGCCTGTTTGGTTTTTGAATTTTGTTTGTTTGTTTGATATTTTTGTTGATTTGCTTTTTGTTTGTTTGGTTTTTTGAGACAGGGATTCTCTGGGTAATAGTCCTAGTTGTCCTGGAGCTCACTCTGTAGACCAGGCTGCCCTCGAATTCACAGAGATCCACCTGACTCTGCCTCCTGAGTACTGGGATTGATATTTTTAATGAGAGGGAGAAAGAACAGATATGGATTTGGGTAAGTGGGGAAGTGTTGCAGATCTGGGAGGAGTTCGAGAGGGAACAGTAAATAAGAATATTTTTCTATTGTATGAAAAATGTACTTTCAAAATAAAAAAATTTTAAAAGACTATAAGTCCCACCACTCATATATATAGGTATGTATAATACATATATGTAGCAGCATATGTATATGGATATACTGAGATAATTGATTCTTTTTAACCCAAAATTAGTTCTGCTAAATGCAAGAGAAAGTGTTGAAATAGACTTGTAAGAATTTTGGCAAACATTTTATTTAAATACAAAAATTTTCAATTAAAAGGAAACTAAAAATACATGATATGAAATAAAATTCATAAATTGGATGGTTGTAACACTGGGGAAACTATCTAATTATCAAAGATTACTTGAAATAAATAATTCAAAAACTTCAAACTTACAGGAATAGTCCTCTTATGCATAAAAAAATTAAACAAGATTTCAATAATTTTTCCTTTTTTTGGTTTTTCAAGACAGGGTTTCTCTGGGTAACCTTGGCAGTACTGGAATTCACTCTACAGACTAGGCTAACCTCAAACTTACCTCTGAGCCACCAGTGCCCAGCTTCAATAGCTTTTTTATTTGTTTATTTTTGAGATAGAATTTCCCTGTGTAGCCTTGGCTGTCCTGGAACTAGGTCTGTAGATCAGGTTGACCTTTAACTCAAGGATCTTTTTGCCCCTGCCTCCCTAGTGCTGGGATTAAAGGTGTGCACCACCTTTAATGGTGAACTGTAAACAGAGGTTTCTGTCCCAACTGGTCCCACAGCTGTTCAGTCCCAAAGAAACACACAGAAGCTTATATTAATTATAAACTGCTTGGCCTTTTAGCTCAGGCTTATTATTAACTAGCTCTTATAACTTAAATTAACCTATAATTTTTATCTATGTTTAGCCATGTGACTTGGTATTTTTTCTTAGTGCAGCATTCTCATCTTGCTTCCTCTTTATCTGGGTGGTGACTAAAGATTGAGTCTTTCTTCTTTCCAGAATTCTTCTAGTCTGGTCACCCTACCTATATCTACTGCCTGACTACTGGCCAATCAGAATTTTATTAAACCAATACGAGTGACAAATCTTTACAGGGTACAAGAGCGTTATCCCACAGCAGTGAGTGACCCACCATTCCCAGCTAGATTCAATAACATTTAGGGGCTTCATAGAGATGGTACATCAGATGCCATCTTTCCGTTCAGATTCTCTAACCCCCATTCGAGAAGGGGCTGAGAAATAGGGTCATATAAAAGGCATGATTGTTGCCCAAGGAAACCCAGGGTACCATGCACAAAAAGATGAAAGAGAAGCGGTTATCAGTATGTCTCAGAAACATGACCCAAAATGCCACATGTCACCAGGATGTCTGCTGAGAGATTGTATCTTCTGCAAATGACAGGAAAGCTACACCCATGAAATCTCAACAACATGATCGTCTTAAGAAGACCTGAATAATGGCAACACAGGCTGACATGCCAGTGGGGGGGGGTGTCCCACAAGTCTTCACCCCTAGATGAAGAACTAGGCAATTCATAATGCTGAAAAGGAAAATCAATCTTTAACCTTTGATGAGTCCCCTCTTTGGTTATCCAGTTCCAAGTGGTCAATCCTAAAATTGCATATATACAAGCAACACTAGATGAACTTATATACTTCCTTGTATGTATACGTGTAACAATATAATTTGAAAATAAAATAATGCTAACTCTACAGAAAAATTTGCTAAAAATCTAAAATCCCTATTCAAAAACCTCAACACATATCCTTTAGAGAAAAAAGTATTAATATAGTATCTTTATAAACCCAGAAAATGAAGCCAGGCAATGGTGGCACACACCTTTAATCTCAACACTTGGGAGGCAGGGACTAGAGGTCAGGGTTTTCTTAGTCAGGGTCCACTAGTCCCAGTAATCAATAAACTCCAGATTCAGTGAGAGATCCTGTTTCACAATACATGGTACAGAGTTATTGGGAAAATTACCCAAGATCAGCCTTTGGCTTGCACATGCATGTGTACCTACACACATTTGTGCACACACAGGAGTGCACACACACAGTAGCACACACACATATGTACAAATAAATAACTACAACCTGCTGGGTACATTTTTGCTGTCTGTGTGTATATGGTTTCAGGGCAGACCATTTTGGATTGGCTCATCCTCGGGAGAGACTAATTTCTCTCTCACAGCAGTCATTAGTTTCCTGCGTTCTTTGTATAGGTGTGAACCCCATGAGATTTCCGCTCTTCCACATTAGCTTGTCTATTGATAGTGTCATTGTTTGGGTCTCATTTCTAGAAGAGACTGTTTCACAGAAGACTTGTTAGTATTCTGATTCTCCCAGGTTTTCTACCCCCTATTCCACAATGTTTCCCAAGCCATAGATGCCGGCATTGCGTTGCAGGTGTATACAATGAAAACAAGGGAGAGCTGAGGTGTTGTTTCAAGTCTGAATTCCTGGGAGGGGTAGGATATCTATAGGACAAGTTAGATGCCTAGTGCTTAAACTTGAGTCTAAGCACAGAGACCAACACCCTAGCTCAAGGCTGTCAGGCATGGAGTTCTCTCTGACTGCACCTTTTTGGTGTACTTGGGTCTTTGAGATGAGGTGAGGCCCAAACACATCTCAAAAAGCAATCCTCTTCACCTAGAACCCCACATCCAGATGTCACCCTCATCCAGAAATGCCCTCACAGACACCCAGGACAGTGTTTAACCAAATATCTTGGTGTCCAATGGCCCAGTCAAGTTGGAAAACACAATTAACCATTACAGGTATTAAGAGAAAAGTAACATCATGACTATAATTCGACCCCACAAACCATCACTGGGAAATCAAAAGTACCTTCTTCTTATTATAACATCTGTTAGTTCTTACGGTATAGTAAGGAATAAGCATTTGACTCTTTACTGATGTACAAACAATTTCTTTCCCAACTTTAACATTAAAAATTAATGAGCACGTCAAAGGTTGGCTTTGACTGTGACAGCAAAGAACACTAGAAGAATGATGAGTGAAGTCACTGTCCCTTATTTGAAATCTTGTGATTGAGTTGGCTGTCAGAGTCAACACCCTAAGGATCAAGTGTTGCCAACCAGCTGCCATTATCTTTATCAAGGAAATTCCCCAGTGGAAGTGAAAGGCAAGCCTGCTGGGGAAGAAAATAGACTATTTCTGTGTGGGTTGTTTCAAAGTTGAGTTTGTGTAATGGAACCAAATTGTATCTGAATTTTAAAAAATCATGTTCAGTTATGAAAGCATCAGTGACAAAGTATAATACTCAAAGTCTCCATTGAGCTTTATTGATTTATTATAACCTTTTATTCGTTCTTTGGGAATTTTACACCATGCACCCCAATCCCATTCACTTCCCAGCCCTTCCATATCCATCCTCCATCCTTGTAACCTCCCCCACAAAGAAAAAAAAATAGAACAAAATTTTCAAATAATCACTTCTGTCCTCCATCTTTCCTGTTTCTCCATCAATTTATAGTAGTATTGAGAGTTATGGTGCATCATGCAGTAGACCCTTTTGCCCAACCATCTTTACTTATAAATGTTCATCGCACTGGGTCATTGGTCTGGTTCAAGGACTCTGGCTTCAATACTGGACCCTCACCAGAACTCCTCTGAGATATCCTGCTGTTGCCCAGAGTCATGGAGATCCTGGCAATGGTTCTGCAGGACATACGGTTCCCTTCACTTACTCCAGCAAGTCATAGATGGGGTAGATGTTGGGATGGGGACCAACTCAAAACCACCCTGGATGAATGCTTGAGTGGTAGCTGTGTTGATAAGCCCAGTCCACCTTCCTCACACCCTCTATGAGGGGCGGGATCAGCTCAGTACAGTCCTTGGACATCAACATGGCCTCAAGTGACAGCATAGACCATAGTCATATACTTGGGACTTTGGTGGTAACACAGGCCATGGACATCAACACAGACCCTAGCTGTAATAGGACTATGGACCCAAACATGGCCCTTGGTGGGAAGAAGGCAAAAGATTGCTTTAACATGACACAAAGGACAACTGAAACAGTTACTTGCTTCAATCCTTGAGATTTCAAGCCACTATTTCCTGAGTTAAGCATTCTGATGTTTCAGGCAAGATATGCAGCAAATACACCTTAGTATCCTACAGTCAGCCACTGCCTGGGTCAAGCCTCCTGCTTTAAAATGAAGCAGAAATAGGCTTGAATTCTCTGACCTTTGGTCAGGTTTGGAGTGGCTCCACCTCTATGGGCCGTCTTAATGTCCAAAACACCGAGTAACCCCACCCTAGGCCAGGATATCTTGTTTGCAGCCACACCTGCTGTCAACAATTTTGAAAGAATAAAAATAAGCTCCAACTCTCTGAACTTTAGTCAAAGTGGAACAGGACTCATATCTGTGGGCCCCCACAGATCCTCACTGCCATCTTGGCTCCATCTCCACCTCCCTCCACAGCACCTGAACTGCTCAGCTTCTCTTCCTCTTCTATCTCTCCATAACATCCTTGCTCCTCGTAGTGGGGCCTGGCAGTGGGCCAGCCCTGTGGCCTCTTGAGCCCTATTGATATTTTTAACTTGTTGGAGAAGGGAGGCTGCTTGTTGGTTTTCAGCCACCCAGCTATCTTAGACCCAAAATAATCACACAGAAACTGTATTAATTAAATCACTGTTTGGCCCATTAGTTCTAGCTTCTTATTGGCTAATCTCTTACATATTAATTTAACCCATTTCTATTAATCTGTGTATCACCACATGACAGTGGCTTACTGGCTAAAGTTTCCAGCGTCTGTCTCTGGCGGCTCCACTCGCTTTTCTCTGACTCTTCCCTTCTTCCTCCCAGCATTCAGCTTAGTTTTTCCCACCTAGCTAAGTTCTGCCCTGCTAAAGGTCCAAAGCAATTTCTTTATTCATTAATGGTAATCACAGCATACAGAGGGAAATCACAGCTAATCACATTAACTTTCATTTGTGGAAAGCCTCTTTCAGCTGATTTGTGAAACTAAATTAAAAGCATGTGATAAACATTTGGTGCTAAGCTATTATAGCAAGCAAACTCCTCAGCTTTCCCCTTCAGTTTTTATTTTCCATGCACCAGCTCTCTTTACAAAAGTGGGTGTGACTTCCATTTCATTCCAGATGACAGAAAGAAAACAATCTCCCATCAAGGAAAAAAAAACATGAATAGCAAGAAATTGAAGGTTTGGTAACTAAAATGACAAAAGTCGGCCTAGGGAAATATATTTGTCTTTCGGAAATAAACATTATCCTCATATAGGATCTTAGGAATACAAAAAAAATTGCTGCTTCATTCTTACATTTCAGAGAGCACCTGGAAGACAAAAATTGAATTTGGAGTATTTTGTGAAAAATTACAATGGTTATTTTTTTTTTTGAAATGTTCTGTTTGAGAGACACTGTGCTGCTCTCTTTCTGCAGTCTTGTGATCTCTACAACCACACTAAAAAATATGAGTGTCATTACTGGAACTCAGGAGGAGCTTCTGGAAGGAGCAGATGAAGTCCTGAGTGTGTGCTACTGACATGCACATGGCCCTGTCAAGGACCCCAGTTCTTCAGACCCATGGAGAAGGCAAAGATTTCTTCGGGTGAGACTCAAAGGGATGGCAAAGCCTTCCTCTGGTCCAAGTATGGACGGACGTTAGTACTGAAGATTAGCCAGTGCGTCCAAACACTGTCATCTACAGTGTCTCTTCCTGATAACAGCTCCCCTGCAAAGCCTGGTCACTTGTGCTGGACATAATAAACAGTTGGGTTGTGTAGTAGGTACCCTTCACCGAAGAAAGCACAGCCTATCGAGTGGCCGCTTTTCTGTCTGTGTCTTCAGTGTCTGCCCTTTCACGTCTTCCCTCTCATGTCACCCACTCATGTTTCCAAGACCAAGCGCTTTAGGACACAGCCAGATTCAGTTCATAAGATTAGGATGTAGCAAAATGGAAACAAAACCTGGCCCATTTGCTTCTGAAGGTAGTGTCTATACCACTCTACTGCATGAATATCTAAGCTATAAATTTATTAAAACTTGGAGGTTTGTCCTAAAATTATGCCTAACCCTTAAAACATTAAATGACAATTTCTTTGTAGAAAAAGCCACTGTGAAGTTTGCTTCAGCAAGTAGGTGACATCCCTTTTGTGAGGAAAGACTTTCAAGAAACCCTAAGAAATATAAAGGATCAACTTGACACAAACCTAGACATATTTGGGGAGAGAGAATTTTAGTTAAGATGTCTCCACCAGACTAGGCTATAGACAAATCTGTGGCAGTATTTCCCTGACTAAAGATTGATGTGGAAGGGGCCTGCCCACTGCGGGCAGTGCCACTCCTGAGCAAGTGGTCCTGGGATGTATAAAAACCTGCTAAGAGACAAAAAAAAACCCAAGGCTTTCTTGCAGGGCCAGTTGAAAGGACAAAGGTAACCTTGTCTGTGTCCCCACCCAGGGACAGACTTGACAAGGTTGGATCTGGGACTGGGGCCTGGGCCTCAAAGGAGTGAACATTTCAATTCCCGGGAACGTGGCTTTTGCCCCTGAAGAGGCTGAAGTTATCAGTCCCGAGGCTGCAGTGTGTTTGGTCTCTGACACCCTTGAGATTTTCTGTTTCCCTTGTGCAACATTGCTTGCTTAGCTTTCTGTTGACTTTGTCCATTTTTTTCTCTAGTAAAAGATACTGTGTTTCTTAACAAAATTGCTTGGTAGAATCCATCAGCTTGTACAAGACCTCCTGACCCCAACTTTCTATATTTATCTTCTGATCTCCTGACCCTCCCACTTAGGACCCTGTCACTGAAGAATAACCTGCTGAAGCTCAGAAAACAAGTTGAGCAAGCCCTGAAGAGAAAACCAGCAGGTGGCTCTCCTCCATGGTCTCTACTTCAGCTTCTGCCTCTAGGTCCCTGCTTTGAGTTGCTACCATGACTTCTCTTGATGAGAGACTACAACCTGCAAGGTAAAACAAACCATTTCCTTCCCAACTTATTTTTTTTTATTTTTATTTTATGTAAATGTTTTGCCTGCATCTATGTCTGTGCACCATGTGTGTGCCCCAAGTTGCTTTGGGTCACCGTCTTTATCACAGCAATAGAAAGCAAGTTAAGATAACCTCCTTTTGACTTGGCCACATTTGCAAAGACCCTGTTGCCTAATAGCATGTCATTCACAGGTACTCGGGGCTTGCACATATTTGAAGGTCGCAATAACACAATTAAACCTGCAGTCACATGAACAGGCTGAAATACAAGAGAGCATAACGGTCGCCACCAGGAAAGAATGTGTGGGTCTGAGCCCCGCTGCAGGCGGAGGTTCACAAATGCTCCCTTGCAGGGGACTTAGAAACTGGACCGCTCAGGGGGTGAGACTGTGAGAAAATAGGAGTCATCTGCACTGACTACAGTCAGGGTGTGCAAACGTGGGGTCTAATCTCATAACCTCCTCTCTTAAAATCCATCACCTACCAGCCTTTCTTTAAACTCCAATGGTGTATTCCATGCATCTAAATCTTATTTACTGACTTTCCTTGTTCACATACTCGCTGCATACAGCCTGCTGTGTTATATTTTTTAGTCATCATATCTCTTCAATGATCCTGCAAGGTGGTGGGTTTAGATGCTACACCTAATAATTCTCTGCTAACCCAAGGCAGCAACAAACTTACTGCTGTCCATTTATGGAGTATTTATTCAATATACAATATTTATTAGTGGAAATAACTCTTGTTTTGTCCTGAGAGAGGGAGACAAAGATGTTCCCACATTGCCACTAAGTAAGTGGCAGATCACATGGACTGGAGCTTAATTTGTGTGTCCAAATCCCTGCATTTGGACACTCACATTCTGAATTTAATTTGCCATCTATAAATGTGATTTTTTAAGATTTATTTTTA
Source organism: Ondatra zibethicus (assembly GCA_004026605.1). Taxonomy (NCBI): domain Eukaryota; kingdom Metazoa; phylum Chordata; class Mammalia; order Rodentia; family Cricetidae; genus Ondatra; species Ondatra zibethicus. Next base: position 23,685 of record PVIU01015482.1, read on the forward strand.
TCCTTTTAATTACGTGTGCGTATGAATGCAGGTTCCTGCAGAAGCCTATGATGCCCCGGACCTGGAGTTACAGACAGTTGCGCGCCATCCTATGTGGGTGCTGGGAACTGCATTCAGGTTCTCTGCAAGAAAAATAGGTGCTCTTAGCTGCTGAGGGACATCTGTCAGGCCCCTGCCAAAAAATAAAAATAAAAAAAATTTAAAAAAAGATTTTAATTGCACACTTTGAGGATTTTATAGAATGTAAAACCAGGAAATGCGAGAGATTAGTGAAAAAGTGGCACCCGTGTGGTCCAAGCCCAGCCTGCGACGTTGCTCTCAGCCAGTACCTTGGAGAAGCCTTGTGTGGCGCAGATGTTCCCCTCAAGTGTATAAACATGCTAGTCTTGAAGCCAGGCTGCCTCTGTGAATGAGCAGACCACCTGACTGCAAAAATCTGGGAAGTCAGACGTGAATATGGCCCAGCGGGAGCAGAGTTCTGCCTAATTTAGAGTCACCACCTGATTCCATGCCTATGCCTTGCAGCTAACACAGCGTTAGCTCACAGTGCTTTTTAGCAGTTAAATTGCTTTTTTAACAGCAATTATAAGAGTGCTAACAAGAAGCTAAAGGTTTGGAGAATCAATGAGCTTCTTTTACTTCCTGCATCATTGTGTAAGATTTCCTTCTTCCATTCTAATTTTCTGCTCTAAATGAAGAAAATATTTCCTTTCCGAGCACTGGGTTTTAAAAGGCTACATTTTTGTGCATTCTAAGCCTTCTTGAAAAGCAATATTTTCACTTTTCCATGGAATGGGCATAAATAGGAAATTCATATTTTTAAATAATTACAAGGGAAATTTTTCTATAGATGGTATTTGATGAAGTACTTATTAGCTATAATTAGGTAAAAAATTAAGGGAGACATCATAAAAGGCTCAGTCTACTCAGATAGAAACCACTTTTCATCACGCAAGTCCCTGGGCAGCTAATTGTAGGCTGCTGGGGAAGGGAAGCAAAAAGATGTACTTTCATCACAGCCAAGTCCTTGGCACTTTCTGTTTCTAACATACAAACTGCATGTAAAATAGATTGCTAATTAATCTTGCCTGCAACTGTCTCACAGAAATAGCTTGTCAATTAGAATCGTCCTTATGCAATAAAGATTCCTGCAAGATACAGGATTTGTCTGTAAATTAAAATGGAACATCCAAATCATGTTTTAAGACACGGTCCAAAATGATGGGCTTTTGGTAATCAACTTAGAAAATAAACAGGAACCTAGTCTCCGAGCAATTACTTTGTTGTTTGGTTTTTGTTTCATTTTGTTGTGGGGAAATATGATATTGCTATGTGAGCCTGGCTGGTCTTGAAACTCAATGTATAGACTAGGTTGACTTCAAACTTGCCATATCTTCATATCTCTACTTTCTGAGTCCTGGGATGATAGGTATGAACCATCATGCCTGGTCCAGCTCCTTTTTTTATTTATACAGCTCCTTTATTATTTAAGGGAGAATAAACTGACTCACTTTGAAAGTATAGTCAGTGATAAGCCAGCAGCAAGTTCCAAAGTTATGAAATCCTAATTTGTTTTGATTTCCATCTTTGTAGGATTTGGGGGGTTTCTTGTTTTTTTTTATTTTGTATTTGTTTCTTCTTTTAGCTTTGTTTTTTAAGAAAGAGAATGAAAAAGTGAGAGAAAGAACATAAAGTGGGATGGGTAGGGAGGTGGGAAAGATCTTGAAGCAACTGGGGGAAGGGGAAAATAATTAAAATACACTGTGTGAAAAAATAATAAAGCAAAAAGAATTATTTTAATAATTCACTTTTTTATTTTATGTGCAGTGTTGTTTTGCCTGCATGTATATCTGTATGAGGCGGTCTGATTTCCCTGGAACTAAAGTTACAGACAGTTGTGAGCTGCCATGTGGGTGCAGGGATGTGAACCCAGATCTTCTGGGAAAGCAGTCAGTGCTCTTAACCACTGGACCACCTCTCCAGCCCCAACAGAAGAATTCTTAAAGCTATACATGCCGCGACTGACCAGTACTCAAAAGCAACTACGGGCTCATTTTACTTTAAAAAATATATTTTTTTTGAAATTAAAATAAAATTGCACCATTTTCTCCCCTTTCCTTTCCTCCTTTCAGCTTTTCCCAGAGATCCTCTCTTGCTCACTTTCAAATTCATAGCCTCTATTTCTTTAATTATTGCTACATATGTGTGTGTTCCTAAATATGTAAATGCCTGGGGTTGAGGTCCCATGAGATTTGCCTCCTACCATGTTAGCTTGTCTGTTACTCTCATCCTTGTTTAATCCTTTTTTAGGTGGCCATGTTGGCGAGACTTCACGGATGCAGCTTCTTTAATATTCCTTCGAGATGAAACCCCACAGAAACTTCTTGTTCCTCTGGCTCATGCATCATGCAGTCTTCCCGACCCCTGCTGCTGTTAACTTTGAGCCTTGGGTGCAGGAGTTCGCATTATACATGTACTGCTTGGGGCTGGACACCCCATAGTCAGTTGCTCTCTGCATCATTTTACTTTTGTCTCTGAGATATTTTCTAGTGGTTACGAATTCCATCGAAAAGTATTGATTCCATCTGCTCCTGTTGCAGACTGAATAGACTATTCTATATTACTTCTGCCATCTTACCCATACATAGGATGAGCAGAGCACACACTCAAACATCAATCAGTCATTTGTGAGGTACACCTGCCTTCCATGGTGTGCTGGGACTTGAGCAATACACTTAAAGGAAAATTTAAAGGAGACAGATATGAAAGCCTAAGGAACAGAGAGCCCGAAGTGTTTCTGTGAGAATGTCCAGTGTGTGTGCCATCATTATTACAAACTAGAATCTCCTCAGAGGAATGCACATTGCTTTTACAAAGCCGCCATATCAGGTAGGGAAAGAAAAGAGTCAAATGTGTGATGAACCACCTCATATTCACTCCCAGCAAGAAGAGGTCAAGGACAGGTAAGTAGCAGGGGTTATGAATATCCAGATTATTACGATTGTCGCATCTACGACTCGCATAGTTACCATGGTGGAGCTGAAGGCCTATGATACAGTTATGAAGTTTCTGAAACTGGAGTAAGGAGATCCTGGGTCAGCAAGAGGCGTGTGTGGTGGTTCTGTGAGAGGAGGACCCAAAACCAAAGAGGCCACAGGCAAAGCAAAAGGGGGCCTATATTAGAGCTTTCTAGAGGAACAAGACCAATAGAATGGATACATGCTAAAAGTGGTTTCTTCGATTGGCTTACACAGTACTGTCCACCTAGTCCAGCAATGGCTGTCTCCCAATGGAAAGGCTGAGAATCCAAGAGTTGCTCAGTCCATGAGGCTGGATGTCTCAGCAGCTCAGTCTGGTACTAAAAGCCTGGAAGATCTTTAGAGAGCATCTGGTCTTTGGTCTACGGTGGAGGCCTGAAGAAGCAGATTCTAATATCAGTGAAAGAATGCAGCTGTAGCAGCAACAGGATAGACGAACCTGCTGGAAAAAGTTAAAGCAACCAGGCAAGAAGCAAAGTTTTCTTCTTTTATCTGGGCTGCCCCCAGAAGGTGCCACCTGTATTTAGGGTCGTCCTGCTTCAAATAATTTGACCAAGAAACTCCCTTAGAGGCATGCTCAGCAACCTGCATTTTAGTGGACTCCAGCTCCAGTCAAGTCTATAGCAAGAATAGGCATCATACGGTGGAAGCCAGTCTGACCCGTTCGAGTGGCTTGCTGTGTGGAATTATTCCAGAGGGTAGCACTGGAGCAGTGGTAAGAAAATCAAACAACAGCACACACTCTGCTGCTTAGGAGCACATGTGATTACAAAGGAATATCGTGGAATCAAATATAGGACATTAGACCAATGCCTGGACCCTGATGTGAACTCCTTTAACAATGTTCTCTGTAGTGAAAGTTATTAAAGCAAAGCTACCCTGCTTTCCAATGTGTTCCAAGTCCTTTAGAACTTCTAGCATTGACATCTTGATAAAGATCATTCTTCTGTTTAAAACAGTTCAAACAGGGGATGTAGCTCGGTGGGATTGCTGCCCAGCATGTGTCAAGCCATAGGTTCAATACACAGCCCTGCCAAAACAGAATAAACAAGACCTCTGTTAAGACTATGGCAAAGCTAGTGGGCAGGAGTCTGTGGCAGACCCTTCCAGAAGCTTTCTTTGTAAACACCCAGTCCTCATTTGCAGGTGGAGCATCTCTGTATTTGCACTACCTTGACCAAGAGAAGGCAGTGAAAGCGGTCATCTGAGTGTCTCACCTTCACCTGAAGGACCTTCCACATCAAGTCACTATGTGGTGACGAGATTGAGCCAAGAAGAGAAGCCACATGGAGGAGAAACAAGGGTCTCCAGCCAACAGTGGTACCAACACAGCCTGCGAGCAGTCCAACTGAGAGTCCAAACCAAGAGAGCCTTTAGATAACCCCAGGTCCAATTAACATAGAGTAGAAAAGAGCTACCCAGCTTAGCCTAACCAGATATAGAGTCAAATGTTTGGAATTTTCAAGGCTATAAGCTTAAAATATAGTTGTTGTTTGTAATAAGTAAAACTGAGCCTGGATGTTGGCCTTGTCTTTCAGTATTATTGATGAGGAAAACCCATATAAGTCATGATAGCTATCAAATATCTAAGAAACACCCTATGTTGCTATACAATCAAATGGTTTGATCTGTATTCTCTAGAGACCATTTTATCTATGCTTTGATCTTGACTGCTGAAGGATGGGTGAAGTTGGTCTCCAAACGCTACTTAGGATCGTTCCCAAAACTGAAAATTAGTGTTCTGTGGAAATAAATGTTCACTGTGGTAGAAAGTCACAAATTAGTTCTTCTAAGAAATGACTTTGAGTTATAAGAACAAAATCTGAAACCACAGGTATATAGGGCATGACCTTGTCTATAACCCTTCCTTCTGCAGCTCCCTTGTCTATAACCCTTCCTTCTGCAGCTCCCTTGTCTATAACCCTTCCTTCTGCAGCTCCCTTGTCTATAACCCTTCCTTCTGCAGCTCCCTTGTCTATAACCCTTCCTTCTGCAGCTCCACCCGCAAAGCCCTATCTATGCCTTTGCTCTTGGGCTGTCAAGGGCTTGCTGCAGTGAGAATTTCTTTGAAGTAACAAATCAGGATCAAGATTGGCAGTACTGGTTTCTGCGTAGGAAATTAAAGATTAATATATTCTAAAATTGATTTGAAACTGGTCTTAAGGAATTCGAGATAAATAAATACAAGGGAGTTGGAGATGAAATTGACTCAATGATAAAGATCAAGAGTCTCTGATTAACCTTAAACCAAACTTCCCTTAATTAAGGGAAGCAGCAAATCACAGCTGTACTGACTAAATATCTATGCCCAAAATCATCGTGTTCCCCATCTGGGATATTAAATTGGGAGTCCCAGATCTGCCATTTGTGGAAAATAAGATCAGGCGACAGATGTGAAAGGAAGTACAGAAGACAGATAGCTCTGCAATTTACACTATTACTTTTTCCTGTAATTTTGCCCTTAATGTGTTTCTACTAAGCAACTGTTGAAAGTTACTTTGCATCCTATAATAATATAGAAATGGTTAGCTGGTAAAAAAAAAAGATAAAAGAAAAGAAAAAAGGTATCTGAAATAAGTTAGATGACATTTTGAAAGCAGTCTTGGAAATCACAATTTTCATAGATTCTTGCTGTATTCAAATATGAATAACCAACCATGAATATCATTTCTTGGCTATTTTTTATTTAAACAATCTAATAAGCCTAGTGAGAGTTCAGATAAGAATCAGATTTTCTGACTGAGCCAGCTCCCATATGGTACAACAAAGTATTGGTACTTCAGCCATATGGGGGAAATAAGGGGTAAGCAGCTCTCCTCAGACTCTAGGAAGTCTTCATGGAAATAACTGTTTCAGACTTGTTCTTAAGGAGGAAAAAAAAAAGACTCGAGTCTTGAGAAACAGGGTATTCTGAGAAAATGGCCCAAACAAAAATATCATCCAGTAGTACAGTAGAAAATGGATTCAGTAGGAGATAGACTAGAGAAAGGATACTAAGAGAAGCGGAGAAGGGGGGGGCAGCTAAGAGGAGGGGAGGGGAGGAGAGGGGAGGGGAGGAGGGCCTTGAGAGATGGCTTAGTGGTCAAGAGTGCACACTACTCTTGTAGAGTAGCTTACAATCACTTTTAACGCCTGCTACAGGGAATCTGATACCCTCTTCTGGTTGCAGTGGGCTGCACTCAGATACGACATAGGCATGCATGCAGAATTAAGTGATTTTTTTTTAATAAGAAAGAGAAGGATCATGTGAATACAGGTCTCCAAAGCTCTGAGTGACGAAATCCTTGAAAGATTGTCTTTTTATTGATGAGTCATCTACTTCAAAAAAATTCTTGTTCCAGTCAATATTATGCTTTAAATAAGATTAAAGGGTATAAAAACAAGAGGTTGTCCTTGAGGTTTGCTATAGCAATGCTGAGAAATTTTTCTAGAATCATGAAGATAGGCTAGCTCAGTTCCAAAAAGTGTAACAAGTTTCAATAAGTAGGGAAGAAATATAAACCATGACTTCTAATTAAATAAGGACAGTAAACAAGTGACAGAGTGTTCTTTATACAGCAGAACAATAATATTGCATTACAAATACAATATTAAAAACACAAAATTGTGTTAGGAATACAATAGCAAGACAAAGCTTTTCTTCAAAATAAATACACATAACAGAAAGAGTGGGGAAAGTAAATCGCTTTATCTTTTTTCCTCTTATAAAATGTATGAGGAGTAACCACGGAGTCTAAGAAGATGCATCCAGGCATCGTCTCATGTCTGGATGGCACTTAAGACAGTGAGATGGCAGCGAGCCATATCGTTCTTCATTTCATATTTTTTGGAAAGTTCTAGATAATTAAAAAAAAGTAGAAGTTAGAAATTTATATTGAAATTAAAATGGTATAAAGTACGTTCAAGCAAAAAGCCTGACTGTAAAAGCATAAAGAAGATACCACATTGTCTGGCGCGTGTGATAGGCTAGAGAGGGGCGGGATGTAAATTAAGGTAATGTGGACACAAATAGCACAATGGGACTGGGTGGCTTAATGGTTGGTTGAAAGTAGGAGTACAGGGGAAAGGAAGGAATCAAAACCATTTCCAAATATATATTTGATTTATAACTGAAAATGTGCTCTTAAAATTCTGAGTGACCGTGCCCGCATGTAAAACTGTGTGGATAAAGGGATTCACTGCGTGACTCCTGGGTCCCACTGAGCTCCCACGACGAGATTCTCCCATTCTTCTTCTGGCCCCTTTCTTCTCTTAAATTTTATTTTGTTTAATTGGAGGGCAGGAAGATGGTGAGATCAGGAGACATGATGTGAAAGACACAAAGAATAAACTTTTTTAAAAAGTTAAAAAAAATTCTGAGTTATGGAAAACCAAAGAAACCCAGGATAGCTAAAAAAACAATCCTGGATAATAAAAGAACTGCTGGAGGTAACGCCATCCCTGATCGCAAGCTCTACCCCAGAGCTCTGGTGATAACAAGAGCTTGATAATGGCATCAAAACAGACAGGTGGACCTATGGAATCTAATCGAATACCCAGACACAAATCCACACACATATGGGCACCTGATTTTTTAGAAAGAAGCCAGAATTATACAATGGGGGAAAGCATCTTCAACAAATGATGCTGGCATAACTGGAAGTCAGCATGTAGAAGAATGCAAATAATTCCATCCATATCCTGCACAAAATTCAAGTCCAAGGGGATCAAAGACCTCATCATGAATCCAATTACACTGACGATAGAAGAAAAAGTGGGGAATCACCTTGAACACATTGTCATAGGAGACAACTTTCTGAATAGAACACCAGCAGCACAGACACCGAGATTGACAATTAATAAATGGGACCTCTTGAAACTGACAGGCCTCTATAAGGCAAAGGACACTGTCGATAAGACTAAAAAACAGAGTGTGGAAAGATCCTCACCAACCCACATCTGGCAGAGGACTGATCTCCAAAATATATAAAGAACTCAAGAAACTAAACATCAAAATACCAAATAATCCAATTTAAAAATGGCATATAGACCTAAACAGAGAATTCTCAACAGAAGAATCTGAAATGGCAGAGAAATGCTTACAGAAATGTACAACACCCTCAGCCATCAGGAAAATGCAAATCAAAATGACTCCATCTTACACCTGTCAGAATGACCAAGATCAAAAACACAAATGACAGCTTATACTAGAGAGGATGCAAAGCAAGTGAAACACTCCTCCACTGCTGGTGAGAGTGCAAACTTGTACAACCACTTTGGAAATCAATATGATAGTTTCTCAAAAAATTAAAATCAATTTACCTCAAGCCCCAGCTGTAACACTTTTGGGCATATACCCAAAGGATGCTCAAACATACCACAAGGACTCTTGCTTGACTATGTTCATAACAGCATTATTCATAATAGCCAGAACCTGGAAACAACCTAGATGCCCCTCAACTGAAGAATGGATAAAGAAATGTGGCACATTTACACAATGGAGTATTATTCAACTGTTAAAAACAATGACATCATGAAATTTGAAGGCAAATGGATGGAACTAGAAAAACAATCATCCTTAATGAGGTAACCCAAACCCAGAAAGACAAACAGGGTAGGTACTTACTCATAAGTAAATACTAGTTGTAAAGTAAAGGATAACCATGCTACAATCCACAGACCCAGAGAGGCTAAGTAACAAGGAGGTTCCAAGGGGATGTCCCAGAGAATGAGAAATAGAAGAGATCTCCTGGGGGGGGAGGACTTGGGGCAGGTAAGGGTGGGAACTTGGGGGACTGGGTTAGGAGGGTAGAGAAAGGAGGAGAATACTGAAAGAGATAACTGGGAATTAAGAACTTTTGCGGGTCAGGTAGAAACCTGATGCAAGGGAAACTCCCACAAATCTACAAGGATGACCCCAGCTAAGACTTCCAACAATAGTGGATATGTAGCCTGAACTGGACCTTTCCTGTGATCAGATTAATGACTATCCCAATTGCCATCAGAGAACCTTTATCCAGTAACTGATGGAAACAGATGCAGAGACCCACAGCCAAATATTAGCCCAGGCTCAGGGAATGGTGCTGAAGAGAGGAAGGAAGGATTCTAGGAGCTAGAGAGGTCACAAGGGAGTTCACAGAATCAACTAACCTGGGCTCATAGGAGATCACTGAGTCTGAATCAACAGCCAGGGAACCTGCATTTGACCAACCTAGGCCCTCTGCATGTATTGTGACAGTTGTGAAGCTTGGTCTACTTGTGGGACTCCTAACAACGGCTCCCTAACACTCTGGCTGGCTCTTGGGAACCATTCCTCATACTGGATTGCCTTGCCCAGCCTTAATAAAAGGGGAGGTACTTCGTCTTATCGCAACTTGATACCCATGGGAGACCTGTCCCTTTCAGAAAAGAAACAGAGGAGAAGTGGGTTAGGGGGCAGGTGTTGGGGGAGTGAATGGGAGGAGAGGATGGAGGGGAAATGCGGTTGGGATGTAAAATAAATTAATCAATTAATTTTTAAAAAATCTGAGTTGCTCCTGTCGCTCCTGCTCAGAACTTTCCAGTTGCTCCTTTGCTCACTCAAACCCCTGATGCCCATGCCTAATCTGTTCACTTCACTCTCACCAGCCACAGGAATGCCATGACTAGTCTTCAAGCATGCCAAGTTCTGGGGTTCAGACCGCTAATTTTCCCCCAAGGAATCCAGGGAAGACTTGGCACTCAGTATGCAGGTAAAAAGTTAAGGACCTTTTAGTAATGGTAGGTAATTAGAGGCACTGCCACCAGAAGGGACCCCTTGGTAGCACTCATGAGAATAAACTGTTAGAAAGCCCTGGGCCTGGGGTATAGTGTTAAAATAGCTGTTTACTGAGAATTCTGGTCATTTCAGTGAAAAGAAATCTTAGAAATGAACAAGGTAGTCCAAAAAAGAAAACTGAGGCTGAGGCTGCCCCTCAGCATCCCTCTGACTTCCTGCCTTGCAAGAAGTCCCAAACACACTCCTGAATCTGGCTGTTCTTCTCCCACACACTCCCACCCATGATGGGATCCTCATCAGAGCTGATGATGTTTGAGTCACACCTCTGAGACCCCAAAGGAATGAGCTAAATAAACCTCTTCCCTTTATAAATACCTGCCTTGGGGACTCTGTCATAGAAATGGAAAACTAATATATTTGGCACACCTTAAGTTCTGTACGGCTCATCCTCAGTGCCTGGAATGTTCCGTTCCTCTCTCCAGCATCTGATGACTAACCCCTTCCTTCTTCCAGTGTGTTAGCTCCTCAGCAAATCCTACATTTACCATTCCTGTTAAATAACAGCCCCTCGGCACCCCAGTCTTCAGTGGGACTGTCCTCTCTATCCCTGCATTTCACCGGCATGTATATAAGCAGAGATTTCTCCCAAGCAAGAAGTCTTGAAGACTGAGCTGCCGTCTACATCCCAAACACGTGCATCCAAGTGACCTAACCAAGACAGTGCAGAAGGCTGGGCATGAGAGTCTGGCCCTGATGTGTTGAAGAAGATGGATAGTAGCACAGGCCCAGTGGGGAGGAATAGATGGGATGTGTTCAGAAAAGGGGGAAACGAGGAAATGAGGCAAAAGAAATAGCTTCAAGAGGTAGTCATCCATTCCCCGTGCCACAGGGAGGTCAAGTAATGAAATGACAGAAAACCGTCATTGTATTTCTTGGTAAGAGAAGGTTTTACTGGAACAAATGGACACAGAAATTAGAACTTGGTGATCCAGAAAATAAAAGGAATGTAAAAAGAAAATTGTGTAAGAAACCCTTTCAAGAATCAATACCCTGAATTTCATAATCGTAGTCCCTAACAGTTTTACTTCTTTCTCCGGTTTTTTGAGAATTTCACACAAGAGTACTGACTTTTACACCATTTTTACTCCTTCCTCTCCCCACCCAGCTCTTCCCTTCCCCCAACTCCCTCTCAGATTCATGGCCTCTTCCCTAGGACTGTTACATGCATATATATGTACAACCCACTGAGTCCACTTTGTACTGCTAGTAACTACATGGGTTTAGGGCTGCCTCATTAAGACACCCATCCCTGGAGAAAACTGATTCTCCTGCCTTCAGCAGTCGTAAATGGCCTGTATCTCTCCATCTAAAGGGGGCCTTTGTGATGATCTTCCCCATCCACAAGGAGATGTTTGCTGATGTGGTCATTATGCATCTTTTGTTTAGGCAACCACATTGGTGTGACTTCATGGGTACAGCTTCCCTAACACATCTAGAAGACACTATCTCAGAGAACACACTCTGGTCCCCTGACTTTTAATCTTCGTGTGCTCTCTTTCGTAATGTTCCCTGACCTTTATGTAGGGCTCGCATTACAGAGGTATCAATAGGGGCTGGGCATTCCTCTGTTACTTATTCTTTGGACCAGCTGCGGATATCTTTGCAGTTCCTGTTTGCTGCAAAAAGAAGCTGCTTTTAAGAGGAGCGAGGTACAGTAAACGATTATGTATTCATGCAGTGATTCACTCGAATGTAGGGATTTTTATTTGTTTGGTTTGGTGACCTTAATTTTTTTTTACTTGACATTCAAAATAATGGGTTCCACTACAGAAATGTTCAAACACTAATATTATATATATTCACCTCCCTATGACTCCCTCTTGAGTATGGTTTTTATATATTCCAAATATTAATGAAAATGTGAAACACCTCAAATATCAATAAAGTAGGAAATTGAACACATCTGTTTAATAGAACATCAAAGTCAGTTAAGCAAGATACTAGAAATGCATTTATGTATGTATGAATCTGCCCACAGTGGAGTAGACACACTTGAAATCCTACATGTCTACTGTAGAGTAGACACACTTGAAATCCAACATGTCTATTGTAGAGCAGACACACTTGAAATCATACATGTCTAATGTGGAGTAGGCACACTTGAAATCCTACATATACTAGGATTTTTGCTTACAATTTTTTTAATTAATTAAAATATACAAAGGGAGTTTCTATATTTGTGTGATATAAATTTAAGCCCATTTCTTATCTCATCCAGAAGGATCAAGATGTGGTTCATAAATTGTTTCATGGCTAAATCAGCTGGTCTCAAGGAAATTTTTTTATTTCTTGATTTTAAAAACTCCCTGTGACCAACTATACCCTAGAAACAACCGACTTCTCTCTGAGAGGACATTTCTAAAAGTCAGAAGGCTGTGTCTGCACTCATCAGCTCAATAGCATTCCTTCTGCTGTGGTCTAACTATTTGTACAACCACTGGAAAAGTCACAGGTTGAATCCTAACTCCAAGGTTTCTTGGTGATAGCACAGAGTACAAGGTAAGGCCTTTGGGAGGTGATTAAGTCACGACAAGAATGAAAATAGTGGCCTTATAAAAGGGGGAGGAGAGAGAGCTATCATCCTTCCACCATCTGATTGTGCCTTGATCTTGGACTTTTCAGCCTTTAGATGGGGGAGGGAGAGGAGTAAAGTGTTTGCTGTGTATAAAGCACCGTTCATTGCCTTTGATTACAGCAACTGCAACGCATTTAGGTATTTCCTTACCATCATCTATTTAACTCCTGTGTGCCCAATGCTTATTTTACTGAGGTAGGTGATATAGAAATATAATTGCCAAAATAAAACAAAAGTTAGAACTGACTGTTTGTATGTATTGTTACTTACATGTCTAAATTGAAATTTCTTTGATTATAGTTTAGAGAGGTCACAACCTGCTGTAGATAGATTCCATAAAAACCAAGCAATGGCCTTGCATATGCATATGGAAAGTATGACATTGTAAATTTTCCTTGTAATGTTATCTCCCTGTCTTCAAGATCTACATCAAGGAACCTTATTTCTTTTTTATTGATTTTTTTTATTGAGCTCTACATTTTTCTCTGCTCCCCTTCCTGTCTCTCCCCTCCCCTTCAACCCTCTCCCAAAAGGAACCTTATTTCTTATAGCCTGTCTAATTTCTTGAAAACTCATGAGCATAACTTCCTTCTAATTTTACTTTTTATTCAAGCAATAAAAATGTAAACTAATGTTTTAAAAGACCTTGGCAACTGAGAGACTAATTTATGCTTCCCTGAGATCATAAAACAACAGTGAATTAAACATCAAAAGAAATAAAAGTCCTGATTGCTTTTTTATGCAAAAATGGAATAGTCAAAGCCAAGTTGGAAAAATACTAAAAGATATTTAGTGTTTCATACCTACCTGCTTTAACTTATGGAATCATTTTTACTAATTATTCATTATATGTATGAGTGTTTTGCCTCTGTATATGTCTGTGCACCACTTATGTCCCTGGTGCCCACAGAGGCCAAAAGAGGTTATTATATGTCCTACTTCCCTGGAATATCATAGTCTCTGGTGTTGTGATCATAAATCTGCTAGGCTGCCCACGATATCCTGTCCCTTTAAGAGACAAGCTCTGCAATACTTACCTGGCAGGGGAGATACCATGATCACGAAGGTGGTTTTCCCAGGGCAAGGCTTATCCATTGCACTCCGGATGTGCTGACCCCTGCGATTTCCCCAAATGCGGGAAACTCAACTGCATAATTTGTGGTAGTGGGGGACTGCGTTCGCGCTCTCCCCTGAATAAATTTTTTAAAAAAAAGAGACAAGCTCTGCCCACCCCCAATCTCCCTCCCTCCCTTCCCACTGCCCAGAGCCAAGCTGATGTTGTGTGTGCCTCCTCTCCATCTCTTCTTCTCTGTGTCCAGTCTTCTTCTGAAGAGGCAGTCTCTGCCTCTCCCTTCCCCCTTTCTCTTTCCTCTCTTCCTCTGCCTCCCTTCTCTCTTTCTCCCCCGCACAGCCCCTTACTCTTATACCCTTCCCAGTAACCACCTGCACTGTCTCCCACCCACCAAAGGACCTGCCATGGTTTCACAGCCATTAACCATAACACCTGGAAACCTGGTTGTGAGCTGCCATGCGGGTGGTGGGAATTGAACCCAGGTCTTCTGGAAGAGCAGTCAGAGTTCTTAACCACTGAGCCATCTCTCCAGCCCTGGAATCATTTTTAATATCATATTCTCCTCACAAGAAACAAAGCAATAAATGCTTGATTACATCTATGTTTTGTTTGTTCTGTTTCCAAAAATCCCATCTGGAGAAGTTGCCAATGAAAGAAATAAAAATGAGAAGCATTAAGAATATTTTTTAAAGGGGAAGAGTTGGCTCAGTGGTTAAGGGTAGTTGTTGCTCTTGTATAGGACCCTAGTTCAAGTCCCATCACCCTCACAGCTGCTCACAACTGTCTGTAACTCAAGCGCATCTGGATGCACCCTTCTGGTATCGGTGGGCACCAGACATGCACATATGTACCTGCAGGCAAAAACACTCATACACATAAAATAATAAAAAGAAAGTCTTTGAAAAAAAGATTATTTTTAAAGAAAGCCACACTGAAGAGTTTAAGAAAATAGCCGGGCACACACCTTTAATCCCAGCACTCGGGAGGCAGAGGCAAGCGGATCTCTGTGAGTTCGAGACCAGCCTGGTATACAAGAGCTAGTTCCAGGACAGGCTCCAAAGCCACAGAGAAACCCTGTCTCGAAAAAAAAAACAAAAAAAAACAAAAAAGAAAAAAAAGTAAATAATCTTTGAGAGGATGAGTGCTGAGACTGAGCCGAGTCTCCAGTTCTGAGCACAGCTAAGGCATGAAGGCTTCCTGTGAATTTGGCTGCTCTGAATTGAAGCTGCCAGTTCTGTCTCACAAGACTGTGCTGTTGCAATTGGAGGAGAAGGCATCCCTGTCTCAGAGTAGCTCCTTGCGGCATAGTTAAAATTGCTGCATTCAAACAATTCAGTAAGCTCAGACTGTAAGCTTAACTGGAAATGTTGAGCGAGTGTGGTTTCTGTGTCCTCAACATGTCCCTTTAGCATCTCCTCAAACTCAGCTGCTAGCCCTACCTTAGTGCAAATGTGTGTGTCTCCTGCAAGGTGTATATGTTGAAAACGTCACTGCAAACAACATGATGGTGTGAGAAGCTGAGGCCTGTTTGGTTGCGTTCTCATGAGGATGAGGATTAATGACATTAGGAAAGAGGCTCATGGAAGCTTGTCTGGTCTCCCCATCTAACCATAGATGACATCAACTATGAACCAAGATACAGGGGTCTCACCATATACCAAATCTGCTATGCTTTGATCCAGAACTATGGAAACATTCAGGTGATTAAAGCAGAGCCTTCTGTTAAAAATTTAATAAAATCACAATACATGAAACATTGGTCCTTAGGAACGCATACAGGGCTTCAAGAACTCAAAAGTTGATTCTGTTACTGCCTCCAGGTGGGTTTTACTTTATTTGTGTGTGTGTGTGTGTGTGTGTGTGTGTGTGTGTGTGTGTGTGTGTGTGTACTCTTACTCTTAAGGGCACAAGTACACACATGCACTCATGCACACATGGTGCACTTACAAACACACAAGCAGAAGCTACTGCACAAATTTGCAATTCAGAGGACAACTTCCAAGGGTTAGTTCTTTCCAGTCATCTGTGAGATTTTGAGGAAACTCAAGTTACTAAGCCTGCATATAAGTCCCCACTACTCACTGAGGCATCTTGCAGACTCATCCCCAGGGCTTCTGGCACAGAGACAAGCTCTGTCTCCCTTTGAGAGAATATTCATTTAACATAAGGAATTCCAGAAAATCTAAAGTTTAAGAAAAATTATAATGTTTTACCATTATTTATCACTATCTTTGTAATTATTAGTATATGTATATATATTGTGTAGAAAATCAGTAAATGTGTAAAAACTTAGAATCCCCTGTAATCAATCACACCATGCCAGTTCAGTGTAACAGTTTTTTTCTATAACTTCCTCTCTGAATACACACATACAAATGGTATGGCTTAACATATGTCTACATAATTGAAGTGATAATTTTTTTTGGATCAAAAAATTTTCAAACTACATCTAATATTCTCGAACAATGGTCACAAAATATTTTACAATGTGGCTAGATTGTACTTTTAGCTAAAGCAACTATTACTTTGCTTTGGGTTGATTTGGGTTGTTTGTGGGGGTGGGGTTATTCATTCATTTGACTCATCAACAAAATCTTCTGAAAGACCAAGAAGATAATTTGTATAAATTTTTTAAAGATCAAGATAAACGTACCTATTTTAGATGTAGGAGTTCTTTTATACATTTTCCCCTCTATGTCTTGCTTCTAGGCAGACTTCCAAGCACCCCGTTGCTTAAAGCAGATTGAGAAGCAGAATAAAGAGAAACAGATGTGGCTCGTAGAGGCAACAAAGCACAAGGCAGAGAGTCTCAGCTGCTCACCCTCCGTGGATTCGCCAGAGATGAGCAGGCCAGCAGTTCTGTATTTCTATAAGCATCCACGGGGCATTGGGGGGGAAGTTAAGGGTGGGAGTTCACCACTAGTCGGATCCAAGCGCGAACAGGTGAATTTTGAAACCACATTTGTAATTAAGAGCTCAAGCCTCAAGAAGCTGCTCAGAGACTCAGAGAGTCAAGTTCCAGCTTCAGTGGTTTAATATTTAGAAAAGAAGCCATGAGGTTGAACTGTGCCTAAGATGATCTGGTTCCACGGTGTGCTTGCTAAGCAAACCTTGCCTTGGAAAGCTATGAGAACTGACAGACAGGGGCATCACGGAAGGGATAAGAGCTGATCTTGAGGTTATTTCAACATAGCTCCTTAAGGCCCTGGAGTTAGCCACCAAAGCTACAGATCACAGAGAAGCACTTTGTGTTATTACTGGGTTTGTTTTCCCAAGCTATGAAAACTAATTAAAATACCAATGAGGGGGGAAATTGCCTAACTTTTTTTATTCCCTTTACAATATTTACTTACCAGGCTAAACTGATGTTTCATATCAGGTATAAAAAAAAATTAAGATAGAAAATTCGGGGGTGGGGATAGAGGTCAGTAGAAGAGTGTTTCTTGCATGCCCTAAGTTGAATCCTCTGGAAGGAATGGAAGGAGGGAGGAAGAAGAAAAGGGAGCCCAAGGGACGTTTGGGCAGTAGTGAGCTTAAGTTCTACCCTATGGTGAAGGGGTATACCCGGTGCAAAGCTTGATTAAGATGTACCTATCAGATGTGCAGCTATTTATTATTATGTCTCAATAGACTTGAAAAAGGAAAAATACGTGAATGATATCAGTTCCAAAGTTTAAAACAACAAAAGGGAAAAAAAGGAACTGTTCACATCAATGTTGCTGGAGGTAAGACCTCCAGTGGGAGGGGAGAGATGAGATGAAATGCCTGTTTAATTAGGGGAAGGCAGTTATCCCCGCTGCGGTAGAATATAATCAGCACTGAAACAGGAACCTCCGAGCTGTGCCTTGGGTGGCAGTGTTGTCATGGTGGTTGCAAGGCTCACTTCCCTCTGCCCCGCAGGGCTGACTCATTTGTTTTCTGCCTCTGCCCAGCCATAAATCATCATGTATTAACTACCTGCAATGAACCCAATTCTGTCCACCCAGTAGGTATTCATTTATGTGTATGATTGGTGCAAAGGCATGGAAATGAGCTGTAGGCCTTTCGCTTTCTTGTGTTTGGTTACTAATTAGATCGGGGCTTGGGGGAAGGGGATGAAGGTATTCAAAAGTCATTTGTTTTCTTCTGACTGAAGGAACAGCTGTTGGAGAAATTAATAAAAGATAAGGTAACTTAACTGGAAGAAAATAATGGCCCTATGGACTGGGAATTTATCTGAATAAGTTAACCTATGCTAGAATACTTTAGAATGAGCTGGAGACAATGAACATGCACAACTATTGAATGGGGAGTTCTACGGGGAGTTGGGATGAGTTGCTGGTGATGGGGAATGACATCAAGGACTTGAAAAGGTCCAAATGCCCCTTGAAGGCAATGCAGAGCCTTTATACATTATTGAACAAAGTTATGCCAACTCCAATTCACCTATGACAAGCAGATCCCACAGATCTGGAAACTCATCAGTAGCCTTCGACAGCAGAACAGTTGTGAACTTGGGTTAGCCTCCTTTGCAGTATGACAGTGAGAGAAAAATCAAAATTCAGCCTTAAGTTTAAAATATATACAAGTTGATTCCGTGTTTTTAAAAAAAAGCCATAATGTGTGCATCAATATTCCACACTTCAAGTCTGGGAGATGAGCCGTGTGAGGTCCTGGAAAATGCAGGGTAGGAGCGACCAATGGTTTCCCACCACATAAAACATCAAGTCTAACTTCTTTGACCTACCAGTCAGTCTACAAAAGCTGACTTCTCTCTCCCTAAACTTGAGCTTTTCCAGTGTTTATCTAGTCACTAGCAGGCTCCCTGCTGGTGCTAGTTACTAATGTCTAGTTTAATCCCAATCCATTCCTGTTTCAAATGTCCATTTCTGTAGCATTTAGGAACTACAAGGACTCAATGGGTCGTGTGAGTGTGTGTGTGTGTGTGTGTGTGTGTGTGTGATGATAACATGTGGATAACAACAAATTACATATTTAACAGCAATAAAAAAGAGGTTATGAAGTTGAGAGGCAGTCCAGACTCAGGAGAAGGTGAAGGGCAGAGGAAGGGATGGAAACACTATAAATACAGTACTCATGTATGAAATTCTTTAAGATTTAAATCACAATACTTGGAGAAAGAAAGAAAGACATTCCATGATAAAAACCAAAGTTAAGCAGTATCTATCTACAAATGCAGCTCTACAGAAGGTGCTAGAAGAAAAACTTCAACCTGAAGAGGCTAATCCACCCAAGAAAACACAGGAATAAATTATCGCAAATAACACACACACACCACATCAAGAGAATAATGGTAGTCAATAAGCACTGCTCATTGATAACCCTCAACACCAATGGTCTCAATATTCCAATAAAAAGACACAGACTAGTACGGATGCAAAAACAGGTTCCATCCTGCTCCATCCAAGAAACATGGCTTAACATCAAAGACAGACAGCACCTTGAGATAAAAGGATAAATATTCTAAGCATATGGTCCCAAGAAGCAAGCTTATACAGCCATTTTAAATATCTGACAAAGTAGACTTCCAACCAGAAGTAATTAGAAGAGATGCAAAAGGACACTACATACTCATCACAGGAAAAATCCACCAAGGGGACATTGTAATTCTTAACATCTGTGCACCAAACACAAGGGAACCCAAGTTCATGAACACAGCTACAGCTTAAATCACGTATTGACCCTCACACACTGATAGTGAGTGACTTCCATACGCCACTGTTGACAACTGACAGGTCATCCGGACAAAAACTAAACAGAGAAATGCTGGCCGTAAATGATGTCATAAACCAAACAGTCCTCACAGAAATTTACAGAACACTTCACCCAACTACAGAAGAATATATCTTCTTCTGAGAATTTCATGGAACCGTCTCCAAAACTGACCACATACTGGGATATAAATACAGTCTCAACAAATACTAGGAAACTGAACTAACACGCTGCATCCAGTCTGACCACAGTGGATTAAAGCTGAATATCAGTAGCAGAAAGCTTACAAACTCATAGAAATGTAACAACTTTCTACTGAATAAAAAATGGGTCAGGATAGAAATTAAGAAAGAAAATTTTAACTCTTTAGAAGGAATGGGGGTGAACTAGAAGTGGAGGGAGGACTAAGAGGATTTATGGGTGGAAGGAAAGTCTGTGGGGTCCCCAAGGGATGGAGGCTGGGAGGAAAAACATCCCTCTGCAGGTTAACAGCTACAAGGCTAGGGAGGAGGAGGAGGGGATTATGGGAATTGGAGTACAAGGACACTGAGCATCACCTACCTGGTTCCCAGCAATCCCACCTCCACCCCCACACACAAACTGGCCAGCAAGTTGCCAGGTAAAGTGTGCCTCAGTGTTGGCAACTGAGACAAAGGGATCATGTGTCTCTTGGTTCTTTGGTTGGTTTTTTTTTTTTAAACCCAGGCTGGCCTTGAACTCAGTCCTCTACCCCATCAACTCTCTTCTTCCTTGTTGGGCATGTTGGCACATTCTTAGAATCCCAGCACTCCTGAGGTTGAAGCAGAAAGATTTTGAGGACAGACTGGGCCTGTGCTGTGTGACCCTGTCTTTATTTACGTACAGACTAAATGTGGCTTCCATTGGTTTCGAGAGAATGCTGGAAGAAGGGAACACACTGATTGCCATTAAAGACGATTGTCACTAGTGTACATCATGCATTTGAGAAGACCCTGCTTAGTGGTGAAAGAAGATGACAGTACTGTCTAGCAGTGTGACAAAGAGACGGACACCATCTGTCCCTAGATTCTTACAGTCAATACATGTACCCATAAACCACAACACAGGCAGCTTAGGCAACAATGGTTCCTCATGAAGTGACGAGGGACACTTTTCCAAGGATCATTATAAACAACAGAACAGGAAAGCCAACGTGCTAAACCAGTTTAACACCCAACTTCACTGCCTTCCCCAGTTCACGATTCCTATGCTTAGCCTCCAGCATAGATGTGAGCTTTCCAAGTAAATGTCTGTGCCTTGTTGGGATGTAGGATGTCGCACCACTGTCTCATCCCAGGGATTTCAGCATGTATTTTTTAACAAAATCGATTTTAATAACTAAAAATTTGCATAGATGACGCAGAGCTTCAATGCACCCAGCACCTAGTAAACACTATTGCTAATTTAATCTTACACGATGTGAAAAGGTTTGTTTAATTAATTAACCACTATTGATACATTATTATTAACTAAGTTTATTCTTGATTCAGAATACTCTTCTTTTCTATAATGATCTTTGTCCCTCCCAGAAGGCTGTACAGATTACAAATTCTGTCATTGTTATCATGTCCTCTTGGCCATAACAGACTCCGACTTCCCTTGCTTTTGATATTTGTGAACCGTCCTGTAACTGGGATCTGTCTGTCGCTTTTCTTGTGATTAGGCTCTGGCTGTGTGTTTGGGGAGGGGGGGAGTTCTGTTTTTACCTTGTAGCTGTTGGACATAGCTATTGGCTTAACACACCTTTAGATGCTGTTGCTCTTGGGCACCTGGCTAAAGAGTGGTTGTCAGGTTTTCTACAGTAAAGTTACTCAGCTTTTCCCTCTTTCTGCCCTGGTCCCTTCCTAAGTTGCCAAGCAGAGACACAGCAAGTGGGGAGGCTTTCTGGTCTACCCATCTTGCACAGCACCCTCGCACTTCCACGCCCACAGCTATGCCTTCCCTGCCCTGATGACTTACTGCCAGTAATGTATATTATACCACAACTGTGCCTTCCCTGCTGGGACACCATACCTTCTGTAACATAGTCTATGCCTTCCCACTACGATAAACATACCGCTGGTAACATATATCCTGCTGGCAAACTGGCCTGTGATGTGTGAGCTCGCTGAGAAGCTAGCTCTCCAGCATTGTTACCCCACCACTACAATTTCAGACTCAGCTATGTTTGTCTCAAAGTCTCCCTCAAGGCCCCTTGTCTGGAGATGGGCTGGAAAGACATTTCCTCAAGATCAGCTAAACGATCAAGTCTTTCTCACTAGGATTGCTACTGTTTGTCATGTAATATAAGATGCCTGCAATGGGAAGAGGAGCTGGGAAATACCGCCACAAAGCACTCGTCCATGGAAAGGGTGGAGCAGACCTCTCAACTGGGAACTCCAGCTGACTGCTGCTATGTCCCAATTTGGTTCCTGCTGGGTTTCCTGGGTGCCCGATGACAACTGATGACATTTTCTGTATCTGTTGTTATTTATTCTTTCACTTGGAAGCCTCATTTAAGGGGACAACTCTCTGCTGTGTCCACAACTCTCTGTCAGGAACCCCAGCTGCCTGCCTCACCATGGCCTCTCCAGTCAATTTCTGTTGAATGTTTTGAACACCCAATTTGATGATGTTATACTTTCTCTGTATTTCTTGAATGCTTGGTTTTTTTCCTTTGCTATATACTTCATGAATTCATTTATTCTCATAGATCAGTCTCCAGGCCATAGAGAAAAATCAAAACTTGTCCAAAATCAATCGTCCCCTACCTGAGAGAGAGAGAAAGACACACACATACACACAGAGAGAAAGAGAGAGAGAGACATTCTAAGTGGGGCTTGCTGGCACACACCTGTAATCTCGGCACATGCAATGTGCCAACATTAGTTAATAGCAAGTTCAAGGCCAGCTGGGCTAGGTGAGACGCGAGCTCAGAAGCAAAAGAAAGAAAATGAGAAGACAAAGGAAGAGCAGGAGGAGGGGGACAGAAAAGGTAGGAAGAGAAGGAGGAGGAGGTAGAGAAGGAGAAGAGAGTTCTGCTTCACTTCCAGAAGTGAACTACCTACATATATTGGCTATCCTTTAGAAGTAAGGATAGCCCTCTGAATCTACTCACTCCTGCGTTTCCCTGCTCTCGTAAGATTCCCAGTCCTTCATCTATGGCCCTAGCGTTGCCATCTATGTTGAAGTTGCTCATATTGACCAGCTGGTATCAAAAGCTCCATTCCAGACTCTCCTCTAATGGTTCCACAGGCAACTCTGAAAACCTGCATGTACAGCCATTAGTCAACCAGCTCTTTCTGTTACCAGTACATTCCATCTAGAGTCTTCCACTAAAGAAATATTTGTGGGGGGCTGGAGAGATGGCTCAGAGGTTAAGAGCATTGCCTGCTCTTCCAAAGGTCCTGAGTTCAATTCCCAGCAACCACATGGTGGCTCACAACCATCTTTAATGGGGTCTGGTGCCCTCTTCTGGCCTGTAGGCAAACACACAGACAGAATATTGTATACATAATAAATAAATATTTAAAAAGAAAGAAAGAAAGAAATATTTGTGTTCGTCTTCTCTCTGGTCTCATGTCTGACCTTACCCCAAAAGGATTTCATTTTGATCAACACCTGCTATCTCCTGCCTGTACTTCCTACTTAGCACCAATAAATTTCTCCTGAGACAAAATACAGGAGTGGTGAAACCCCCCTCATGTCCTTATTTGAACTTGTCCCCAGGAGTGAGTTCTCTGCCTTGTAGTTCTTGCCAATGTCTGATTACCCAGGTTTCATTGCCTTCCCATTGCTACTTGATTCCTGGGCTCCCATCTGGTAGCTGGAAAGCATCCCCCACCTCCTGGCCAGAGCCAGCAGTGACACTTGGCCACGCCAAGGGTTTTTTTATTGATTTTATTGAGCTATACATTTTTCTCTGCTCCCCTCCCTGCCTCTCCCCTCCCCTTCAACCCTCTCCCAAGGTTCCCATGCTCCCAATTTACTCAGGAGATCTTGTCTTCTTCTACTTTCCATGTAGATTAGATCTATGTATGTCTCTCTTAGGGTCCTCATTGTTCTCTAGGCTCTCTGGGATTATGATTTGTAGGCTGGTTTTCTTTGTTTTATGTTTATAAACCACTTATGAGTAAGTACATATGATAATTGTCTTTCTGTGTCTGGTTTACCTCACTCAAAATAATGTTTTCTAGCTCTATCCATTTGCCTGCAAATTTAAAGATGCCATTATTTTTTTCTGCTGTGTAGTACTCCATTGTATAGTTGTATCACATTTTCTTTATCCATTCTTCCGTCAAGGGGCATTTAGGTTGTTTCCAGGTTCTGGCTATTACAAACAAAGCTGCTATGAACATAGTTGAGCACATGTCCTTGTGGCACAATTGAGCATCATTTGGATATATACCCAAAAGTAGTTTTACTGGGTCTTGAGGAAGGTTGTTTCCTAATTTTCTGAGAAATCGCCATACTGATATCCAAGCTGTACCAGCTTGCACTCCCACCAGCAATGCAGGAGTGTTCCCTTTACCCCACAACCTCTCCAGCATAAGTTGTCATCAGTGTTTTTGATTTTGGCCATTCTTACAGGTGTAAGATTGAATCTCAGAGTTGTTTTGATTTGCATTTCTCTGATGGCTAAGGATATTGAGCATTTCCTTAAGTGTCTTTCAACCATTTTAGATTCCTCTGTTGAGAGTTCTCTGTTTAGGTCTGTACTCCATTTTTTTATTAGATTATATGTTCTTTTGATGACCAATTTCTTGAGTTCTTTGTATATTTTGGAGATCAGACCTCTGTCTGATGTGGGGTTGGTGAAGATCTTTTCCCTTTCTGTAGGCTGTCATTTTGTATTGTTAACCATGTCCTTTGCTTTACAGAAGCTTTTCAGTTTCATGAGGTCCCATTTATTAATTGTTTCTCTCAGTGTCTGTGCTACTGGGGTTATATTTAGGAAGTGGTCTCCTGTGCCAATGAATTCAAGTGTACTTCCCACTTTCTTGTCTATAAGGTTCAGTATGGCTGGCTTTATGTTGAGGTCTTTGATCCATTTGGACTTGAGTTTTGTGCATGGTGATAGATATGGGTCTATTTTCATTCTTCTACATGTTGATATCCAGTTATGCCAGCACCATTTGTTAAATATGCTTTCTCTTCTCCATTTGATATTTTTTGCTTCTTTGTCAAAAATCAGATGTTCAAAGGTATGTGGATAATATCGGGTCTTCTATTCAGTTCCATTGGTCCTCCTGTCTGTTTTTATGCCAATACCAGGCTGTTTTCAGTACTGTAGCTCTGTAGTAGAGTTTGA
>PVIU01015483.1:0-48062 GCA_004026605.1 Ondatra zibethicus
TACAAAAGCAAGTTCAATACTCAGCAGGGGGCTTGCACATAGTAGGTGTGTGGAGGATGCATGAATCCGGGGTGCACGAGGCATCTCCTGTTTCCTAGGAGGTGCCTTCCTGCACCTCCCCCAGGTGGGAACCACCCCAGCAACACAAACAAGGACGGTTTCTGCCAGGAGCACGCCTCCTCCGGACTTTCCATACAAGGCTCTCTGAAGACTTTCCAAAGGCTTCCGGCTAAATAATAACAGAGATAAGCACCAGTCTTAACCAGAAGTGCTTTCCTGCCCAGAAGTGACCTCACACCAGACTCCCAGTCACTCTGCCAGACTCCGGGGGGCACTGGCGCTAATGAGTAAACTGAGGCAGGGAGCGAAGCAAGCGCTTGCCTTGTACAGATAGCCTTAGCCAGGTTTTCCCTCCCTGTGTTCCCTGCCCAGGTTGCCTGATAGGAAGCAGATGGCCAATCAGCCAGGCCCCCAACCCCTACCAATCTGCCCTCCCTACTTCCGGGTCTCACTAAATGACGCTGGGAGAAGCAGGGGTGGGGGAGGGGAGCACGCAAGCCCTAAAACTTTCCACTTTCCAAGTGACTAAGGCGACCAGCCAACCACACAGGAAGTAGGAAGGGGGGAGGGGCCTGGGGGGAAAGAACAGGTGTTCACGGGTCCCAGAGGCAGAGGTGGTCCGCCTGGGAAGGTGAGGTTGCTGGAGCAACTAGGCAAGACAAACAAAAGCAGTATCCTGGGAGGACATCCAGGTCCGAACAGGGGGTGGTGGAAGAGACTGGAGGACATTTGATGGCTAGCAGAAGAGTCAGGTGGCTCACTGGTCCACACACCCCACCTGCCATAAAGCAAAACACCTGCAGGCCCAGGAAGCCTCGCTGGCTCCCTGGGCAGTAAGATGAGGAGATCCATCTCTAGCCCTGTACCCGGCCCTGGCTCAGATTATAGACAAACTCTTACTGTGAGCCCTAGGCATGTGTCTGCGATTTGTTTACGGACCATGGAATGCAGATTGGTGTGCGTGTGTGTGGTATGTATGTGTGTATGGTATGGTTTGTGTGTGTGCTGCAAGGCATAGTATGTGTATGGTGTGTGTCTATGTGGTGTGTGGTATGATTTGTGTGTGTGGTATGTGTTAGGAATATTTCCTAACACGAGCTCCCTGCCGATGCAAAATTCCCAATCAAGCCAAATCAAAACAAGCCAAATTAATAAATATCCAGGTGTAATGGGAGTTCTGCACTCTCGGGTGGCCCCGAGGTGGGTGGGGGGGGACTGGGAAGCCGCGCTGGGAGGAAGGAAAAGGGACCCCGTGTTCCTCTTTCGGGAGATCACTTAAATTCCCTGGGGAGTGGTGGTAGGGGGTCAGGACCTGGCCTGCTAGGATTTGGAGTCCAGACCAGGCCTGGGGGCTGGGATAGATGTGAGGGGCTGGGGCCTACACTCCCAATTTAACATTCCAGACTCTTTGGATATAGGGGTGACAGAAAATTGAAGTGATAATTATGAAAAACATTTAGGCTCTCTTTGGAAAAAAAAGGGGCATAGACTCGAATCTGGCTACTTCCTGCGGGCACCGGGTGACATGGGGAAGGGGAGAGCTAGGTGTCCATGTTGGGCGTCCCATGAACTGTCATCCCGGAGACGGCAGGCATCTGTTCCTTGGGAGAGATGAGAAGGCAGGTGTCTAGGAAAAAAAATGTTATCACCAAAGATGAGTGTGCCAGAATGAGAAGCAGGTAGGCCCTTCATTGTGGCATCCTGGAAAACCGGAGGGTGGAAGATCCTGTCTGCTGGACAGACCAAGTGTCTAGAGTAGGCGCCCACTTGAGCCTGGAGAGATGGTACCAGCATGGGTATCCCAGGAGCTTGGCAGCCAAGGGGGTGGTGAGAATTACCGTGTGAGGTCCTGTCCATCAAGGTTCAAGAGACCTAGGAGTTAACTCTTTGAGGAGTACTCTGTCCCCTGGGGAGAGTGGGGCAGGTTTAGGGGCATTAGGGTCCACTGGTGTGGTGGCAGGAAGACAACTGTCAGCGTGTGAACGGAGAAGGGACCTTAAAAGGGAGAGGTAAGGTAGGTACCCCGCCAGTGGAGGAGTTTGAACTGGGAGGTGATGGTTAAGGAGAAAGGGCATGCCATAAAGCAGCTCAAAAGGGCTCAGGCCTGTAGGGGAACATGGGGTGGCCTTGAGGCAAGGGCCAAGATAACCTGAGTTCAACGGAGAGCTTGGTTAGTTGTTCTTTGATGAGTCCCATTGTCCAGGAGATGTTGAGAGCTTCTGACACAAGCTCCATGACCCTGAACCATCACATCTGCTGTTTCCCTGGAGACCGGAAATGCTTCTATCCATCCTGCCAATCTTTGCCCAGTTGGTGTCCATGAAGCTGGTGTAGAGACTGACGTATGTGGAGAGCCCCCTGTGGGTTGGCCTGGGAACACGTCTGGCAGGAGGAGTGAACCTGTAAAATAGAATCTTGGAGATGGGTGGGGTCAAAAGGGGCTCCAAGAAGCGGAACAAAGCTTTGGGGAAGCAGCTAAGGATATCTCCACCCAATAAAGGTGCTGGGCAAACTAAGAAAGAATGAGAGAAAAAATTGTCCTGCAAGAATGCAGGGCAGTGGCAAAGTTTTAAGTGGGGAGGAACGGGTCCCGTCTACCCCCATAGCTGAAATTGGTGAGGGGAACATAAGGCCCAAGTGAGAATAAAAGTAATGGATTTACCTTCTACTTGTAGCTATACCTTAGGCTTGGATAGGGTTACGGGATAAACCAAGTCTGGGCAGCGTCAATCCTCTGCAAGGCTTAAACGTTTGAAGGCTGGCACAGTTTCACTTGCCGATATTGGTGAGGCTGGACCTCCGTGGCGTGGCATAGAGGACAAGCCCGCATGGGGGCATTGAGATTTCCAGTGTCCAGGTTGCTGGCAGATAGGGCACAACCTCGGAGCAGGTGTAGTGCAATATAGTGCCACGTGACCATTTAGGCCACACTGAAACAGTTTGTCTGCTGAGGTTTACCAGGATAGAGCCTTGTGACTGGTTTCCCTTATCCCCATTCCTGTGATCTTAGGGCAGCTGCAAAGGCCTGGGCCTGTAGATTGTTGTAGCTTTGTCTGTCGGGAAGACTCAGCTTATTTTTCTCGGGCATTAAAAACTTTAAAGGCCATTTTCACCAATTCTTGTATAGGAGTTTGGGGACCCTCCTCAACCTTTCTTAACTCTTTCCTAATATCTGGTACTGACTAAGAGATAAAATGGGTAAGCAGAAGGATTAGTAGAAAAGGAACCTAGCCGCTTTTCTATCTGAGAGGGATTTGGAAGAGAAAAGGGAGCATGGAAGGGGCCCAGTGTGCAGAGGGGTCCAGGAGTGGAGCAGTGAGGTAGGAGGGGGAGGGGGAAAATGTTGCTCCATAGGAGGGGGTTGGGTAGTGTATGTATGGTATACTGTATGATGTAGTGTGGTGTGTGTGTGTGTGTGTGTGTGTGTATGACTCTCATTGATCCTAGAGCTCACCACTTGGCTGGGCTGGCTGGCTGATCAGCAAGCCTGGGACCCACCTATCCCCACCTTCCCAGTGCTGGGATTGCAGGTACCCCAAGCTCAGCTCCTCTTGTTTGTACAGCGAGCACTTTACCCACTGAACCATCTGCTCAGCCCTAGAGTGACATTCTGGCTACCAGCCTGGGTAACGGCAGCCCTAACTAGCTAGGCACAGGCTCAAAACACCAAGGAAAGGGCCAAGGGTGAATAGTAGAGAATGGAGATGTAGCATTGAATACAGGGCAAGAGGTAGGCAGAGCCACCCTAGTCAAGGCCTGGTCCCACCCATTCTGACCCATCGTTGTCTCAACTCCAAATCTCTCCTATAAGGTGTCCCAACCCTGTGAAGTCCCTTTCCAGGGTAGGCAAACACCCCTTCTGGCTGGCACCAGGCTTCAGTCTCTTTCTTCCCGCAATGTGAGGTTCCTGGGGAATTCCAATTCCTTGGGAGCCATTGTCTCAACAGAGTGACAGACAAAGGGTGGAACTCAGGTGCCCCTAGAAAGTCCTCATTCCTGCCAGGACAGTTACCCATTTACTGTCTGTCTCACAGCAGAAGCTGTAATGTCTGTGCTGGTGGACACACACCATCCAGGCTGGTTTATATCAGGGGCAACACCCTCCTCCAACCCACCACCCCAGCCACCCCCAGCTCTCTCCCCAGCCCTGTTAACACCACCAAGCCTTAAGGAAACAGATGTTACCACCGAGATACAGACGTGAGCTTGAAACATTTCAAACCAAGAGGAGGAGAGAGGGCTGGTTAGAATCATTTCAGGCTAGCCTCAGCCATGCACCCTGATGTGCCGTGTAAGCAGGTGGATAAGGGTAAAAAGCAGAAAAAAGAGAGTCAATCCATGTCAAGTTAATCTTCAAAGAGCTGCGCTGAGCTTTGAATTTAACTAGTGGAAGAATAGGGGGCTACTGGTGGGGGCTATGTGTAATTAAACAGTCCAGGCCAAAGTGGGGTCTGGTCGCTCAACCAAATACTCTGGAGAAGCTCTTCTTGCCTGAGGGGACAAGCCGCTTCTATCTTCTGTGGTATTTGTTTATTTATTTATTGGGGTGTATATGAGTGTGTGTGTGTGTGTGTGTGTGTGTGTGTGTGTGTGTAGGTCACAGTACACCTTATTAGAGTCAGTTCTCTCCTTCCACCACGGGGATCCCAGGGATTGAACTCAAGTTCTCCGGCTTGGCAGCAAGCACCTTTCCCCACCGAGCCATCTTGCCAGCCCCACAAGCTGCTTAGAGGTTGCTGTACCCCAGGGTACAGTCTGAATATAGTGTATAATTGCCTTCATTAGGGGAGCGGATCTGCCCAGAAAGGGTCTGTTGTTCCTGGAATCCAAGGGGACTGCATGTGACAATGACTGGATACCTTCAGGTGCCTTGGGGGCACCTGGGACAAAATGTTGTAAAAGCAGGATGCCTGTTATGCTTATGGGGGTGGGGCTTCTACCTCGAAGGCTGATAAGACCCTGTAGGTATCATTGAACTCTAGGAGGACATTCCTTGGATGATTGACAAGCCTACAAGCAGAGGTAGCAGCTGACCCCACAGTCAAGAAGACAGACCCCAAAATGAAGGTGGTGGGGCCAGGCTTTTCTGTGCTTTAGTCACCTTGTGGGCCCACATGGAGAGTCAGTGTTTGGGGACAAACAAAAGGGTTTTCTTCTTTTCCTTTGTTTTTGTTTGAGACAGAGTCCTCCTGTCCTGCACAGCTCAGGTTAGGTTCGTGCTAGCACAGAGCAGAGAGTGACCTTGAACTCGCGCTCCTCCTGCCTCCACCTCCCAAGTACTGGAATGGCAGGTCAGGTGTGGGTGACTAAAGCTGGCTCCAGTGACATCGAAATAGAGGTAGACACACACATATATATGTATGTGTACATGCATTGCACATGTGTGCACGTATGGAGAAGTCAGGAGTTGATGTCCTCAATCACTTCTGCCTTATTGTTTTGGTTACATTTATTTATTTGGGGGAGTTGATACACACACACACACACACACACACACACACACACACACACACACACACACACACACGCCACATAGTACATGTGGGAGTTCGAGAACAGCTTGCAGTTCTTTCTTCCACCACATGGATCCCAGGGATTGAATTCTGGTTCTGGGTTTGGCAGCAGGTTCCTTTTGCCCTTTACCCATCTATCCAGCCCATCAACAGTGTTTCTCATTGAACCAGGAACTAACCGAGACTTGTTTCAGGGACCCTCCTGTCTCCAACCTCAGCATGTCTTGCTTTCTACTGCCGGTTAAGAATCAAACTCAGAGCCTGGCAGTGGTGGCGCACACCTTTAATCTCAGCACTCAGGAGGCAGAGGCAGGAGGATCTCTGTGAGTTTGAGGCCAGCCTGGTCTACAGATCGAGTTCCAGGACAGCCAGGGCTACAAAGAGAAAGAAACCTTGTCTCAAAAAGCAAACAAACAAACAAATGGGACTTGAGCTCAGACCCCCCTTCTGCAGAGGGCACTTGACTGACTAAACCACCTCTCCAGCCCCAGTCGACAGCTGGCTTTGTTGGTTTTGTTTTTAAGATTTCTTTATGTGTATGAGTGTTTTGCCTGCATGTACATATCTGCACATACATGCTTGTGCTAATGGAGACCAGAAGAAGATATCAGGTACCCTGGAACTGGAGTTACAAATGGTTGTGGGTGCTGGGATCTGAACTCACATCCTCTGCAGGCGCTGCAAGGGCTCGCTCTTAACCACTGAGCCATCTCTCCAGCCCCACTTTTTTTTTTTTTAAAGTAATTAGTCCATTAAAGGTTTTACATAAACCTAAAATGCAGCCAGGCAGTGGTGGCGCATGCTTTTAATCCCAGCACTCAGGAGGCAGAGGCAGGCGGATCTCTGTGAGTTCGAGACCAGCCTGGTCTACAAGAGCTAGTTCCAGGACCGGCTCCAAAGCCACAGAGAAACCCTATCTCAAAAAACAAAAAACAAACAAACAAAAAAAAAAAAACCCAGACAACTAAAATGTATTTCCTCTAGGAGTATAAACCTTGCAGACTCACTTTAGAGTCCTCTGCATGGAATAATCTGGAAGGAGGGTCATGTGGGCCGTCTCAGGAAACAGGCCACTCCTTCTGAGATACTTTCTACCCTGCAGCCCTGGACTGGGGACTTTCAGAATCTATGGAAGAACGTGGTATCTTCCTAGTGAAATGTCTCAACTGTTCCTGAGTGCGGTTCTGCTACTATCAGGAAAAGATGTTGGGCAACAGGAAAAAGCTCTCAACCAATTTCCTCATCTGGGAATAAACAATTACTCTCTGTCTTCATGAGCCAAAGCCTTGGGAACCAGACCTGGCTGGACAAACCTTTAAATTAGTGGTTCTCAACCTGTGGGTCGTGATCCCTGGAGTCGAATAACCCTATGACAGGGGTTGTATATCAGATATCCTGCATATCAGATATTTACATCACAATTTATAACAGTAGCAAAATTACACTTATGAAGTAGCAATGAAATAATTTTTTGGTTGGAGGTGACCTCAACATAAGGAACTGTATTAAAGGGGTATTAAAGCCATCCTTTGAATGATGGGCTGTGTTGTTTGGGGGGAATGGGGTGCCACACCTCTGGAAAGTCACAGTTCTGGATCTCAGAAGTAGGAAACTGAGGCAGGAAGACCAGGAGTTCCAGGCCAGCTAGGGCTGCAGAGTGAATTCAAAGGCAGCCTGTGAAACTGTGTCTCCGAATAGGAAGGATTAGTGAATTTGTCATAGGCTATGTTCCAAGTCAGGTTCAGCCACTGATCTTCAATTAGACAATTCAGAGAGAGTCAAATTAACGGCCGGAAGTAGAAAGGAGACGGTTATTCAATGTGACTCCATTGGGAAGAGGGACGGAGATTCAAATAACCCCAAAGATGTCTTTAGGGTCCTAAAATGAAATTTAAGTTTAAATAGATGGCCAAGGGGGCTGGAGAGATGGCTCAGTGGTTAAGAGCACTGACTGCTCTTCCGGAGGACCCAGATTCAATTCCCAGCACCCACATGGCAGCTCACAACTGTCTGAAGATCCAGTTGCAGGGGATCTGACACCTTCACACCAATGCACATAAAATAAAGTTAAATAAACCATGAAAATATTAAACAAACAAACAAACAAACAAACAAATAAATAAATAAATAAATAGATGGCCAAGGACATGCACATCTAAGCGGTCAAGGTCTAGTCCTGCCCACAGTGGCTCATCTCTGTCTGGACTCCCTTCTCATTCTGTAAGGCTGTTGGATGAGCTATTGGAGCTGTGGGAAATTTCCTTCAGGGGGCAGCTTCCTCCTCTGGCTGGGACCTCTTGCTTCTCCCAGCCTGAGATTCCCATTTCTTTGGGATCCACCTTCAGTAGTCTGATGATGAGGTTGAGAGACACGTGTGTCTCTTTAGAACATTTTCATTTCTGCTGAGCCTGTAACGGAGGTAAAGGGTGAACTGTGGCTGTAGCTCAGGGAGCAAAGTAGGAGAAGTTCAGTTCCCAGAATCCATAAAAAGTTAAGTATGACAAAATATAAAATAAATTAAAAAAAAAAAGGAAAGGAAACTTTGAACCTTATGTACCGAGCAAATGCCAGGTCTAGCAAACAGTGCTAGTACTAGATTACTTGATTTAAAACTACAAAAAAATAGTAAAATTTAAAAACAAATTAATGTTTTATAGACCCTGGGAAAAGAATTTTCAGAAAAGTATAAAAATTTAAAGCATTCCTTTCTTTAATTTTGTAATTCTTTACTGTGAAATACCTTGGGACGTCAGTTCTGTTTTAAGTAGCAGAACTGATAACTAAGCAAGGAAATGTAATTTGAATTATAAAATTCTTGCTTTAATAAAAATTCTTTAAACAGTGGGGAAAAAAGTCAAGCATGAAGCTGGATGGTTGTGGCGCATGCCTTTAATCCCAGCACTCAGGAGGCAGAGGCAGGCGGATCTCTGTGAGTTCAAGGCCAGCCTGGTCTACAGAGGGAGTTCCAGGACAGGCTCCAAAGCTTCAGAGAAACCCTGTCTCAAAAAAACAAAAACAAAAACAAACAAACAAAAAAAGTCAAGCATGGTCTAAGCATGGTCTAATCCCAGACCTGGGGAGGTGGAGGTAGATGCCTGGAGGTCACTTCCCATCCCCTCTGCAAGCCCCAAACCCTAGGGGAAAAAAACCACCCTGTCAAGCAAGTCAAGGGAGTGGGGTGATGGTGGCGCAACGCCTTTAATCCCAGCACTCGGGACACAGAGGCAGGCGGATCTTTGTGAGTTTGAGGCCAGGCTAGTATACAGAGTGAGTACCAGGACAACTAGAGCTAAAAAGCAAGCCATGGACTGGAGAGATGGCTTAGCAGTTAAGAGCACTGACTGCCCTTCCAGAGGAACCAGGTTCGATTCCTACTTGGCAGCTGACTAGCTAGCTAGACCCAGTTTTTTTTTTTTTTTTTTTGGTTTTTTGAGACAGGGTTTCTCTGTGGCTTTGGAGCCTGTTCTGGAACTAGCTCTTGTAGACCAGGCTGGCCTCGAACTCACAGAGATCCTTCTGCCTCTGCCTCCCGAGTGCTGGGATTAAAGGCGTGCACCACCACAGCCTTGCTAGACCCAGTTCTAAGAGAATCCAACACCCTCTTCTGGCCTCCATGGGCACTGCATGCACATGGTGCACACACAGATGCAATTAAAACATTCACACATGCAAAATCTAAAAAAATGTAAAAGTATTTTTTTTTTAGTTTTTTTCTTTTTCTTTTTTTTCTTGGTTTTTCGAGACAGGGTTTCTCTTGTAGCTTTGGAGCCTGTCCTGGAACTAGCTCTTGTATATCAGGCTGGCCTCGAACTCACAGAGATCCACCTGCCTCTGCCTCCCGAGTGCTGGGATTAAAGGCGTGCGCCACCACCACCCAGCGTAAAAGTATTTTTAAAGAAGGAAAGAAAAGAAAAAACAAGTCACTAGCTCCTGAGGGATGATACCAGAGTAACCTCTAGCCTCTCTACATGTGCGCACACACACGCATACACACAAGAAATTAGAACAAGGCTGGAATATAGCTAATGATAGAGTACTTGCCTAGCATGGGGATCCCCAGCCCTCCCCTGTCCTGGCAGCCTGCATGAGTGGGCCATCCACCCCCTAAGGCCTGAGGCCGGGTAATGACAGGCCTGGCTGCCCAGCCTGGCTAGACCAGCCAGGCAAGTGCTGAGTCCTACACGGGCTAGGGTGGAGGTGGCCGTGTTTCCAAGGAATAAAAAAGACACTTTGCCACCTCCTGGCTGGAGTCCCAGGGCCCAGGCAGGATGGCAAAGCACGAGGAAGGAGGGGGAGGGGAGGGTTCCGATGGAGGGAAGCACCCAGAGAGAGGAAACAGAAAGGTGTAGAGGAGACTCAGTGACTCAGAGGACAGCTGTTAGTTACTTTCCCTCCAATTAGCGAGTGATTTTAGTTTCTAGGCTCTGGGAGTGTGACTCAGTGGGAGAGCACCTGCCTAGAATCCCCCAGTGAGGGGCTGGAGTGTGTCTCAGTGGTAGAGCCCCTGCCTAGAATCCCCCAGTGAGGGGCTGGGGTGTGGCTCAGTGGTAGAGCACCAGCCAGGAATCCCTCTGTGAGGGGCTAGGGCATGGTTAAGCAGTTGCGAGACCCTTGGCTCCTTCTCATGTTTGCACATGACCTTGGCCATTACCCCATTCCCACCATCTGCATCACCATCCTATGGCTCTCAGGCCACTTCCTCACAGCACACAGAGGCCCATCAGGCCTCCTAGTAAGGCTCCATCTCATCCCCCTCCCTCCTCCCCCAAGGACTTTATTTCAGGTGGCTTAGTCTTTTAAGGCTTCTGTCTGCTCTGGCTTTGAGAGGCAGCCCTTTAGACCCACGCAGCCAGGGAACCGGCAAAACCCCTCTAGTCTGATGGACTAGATCTTTTTTGTCTAACCTGCAGCCTCTCCAGACAGAGAAAGCTAGTGTCAGCAATTTTTTCTAAAAACCTGTGGGTACAGGCTGGGCACTGGACTAGTAGCCTTCCTAAAACAGGAAGTGGTTTTACCTCCCTTCTCAGCCACCAGATGAGAATGAAAAAAACTGGGTTGGCGCACTTTAATCCCAGCACTCGGGAGGCAGAGACAGACAGATCTCTGTGAGTTCGAGGCCAGCCTAGTCTGGTTTACAGAGCGAGTTCCAGGACAGGCTCCAAAGCTACAGAGAAATGCTGTCTTGAAAAACCAAGAATAAAAAAGGAAAAGAAGAAATAAAGAAAAAGAAAAAAAAAAAACCTAGGTTGCCCAGTGGTGATGGCAGGGCTTTGGCACAAACTTTTAATTCCAGCACTGGGGAGGCAGAGGCTGGTGAATCTCTGAGTTCAAGGCCAGCCTGGTCTACAGAGTGAGTTCCAGGACAGCCAGGGCTACACAAAGAAACCTTGTCTCAAAAAATCAACACACACACACACACACACACACACACACACACGGCTTTCTGTTTCATATTTGTCTCCCACTTGCTAAAGGCTTCTGAGTACAGACCCAGCCCTCTTTTTTCTTCCTTCCTTCCTTCCTTCCTTCCTTCCTTCCTTCCTTCCTTCCTTCCTTCCTTCCTTCCTTTTCAAAACAGGGTTTCTCAGCATAGACCTGGCCATCCTGGAACTCACTCTGTAGACCAGGCTGACCTCAAACTCAGAGATCTTCCCTTTTTTTAGATTTCCTTTTGGGCTGGAAAGATGGCTCAGTGGTTAAGAGCATGTACTGATCTTGTAGCTCCCAGTACCCATGCCAGACAACATACAACTACCTGTCACTCTAGCTCCAAGCAACCCAGTGCCCTTTCTGGACTTCACGGGCATAGTGTGTGAGCGCAGCATGTGGGAACACACACATAATTAAAAGCGGTAGAGCTCGGGTCCTCTGAAAGAGCAGTACATCCTCTTAACCCCTGAGCCATCTTCCAGCCCCATTTATGATGGAAGGAGTGTTCCACTAAATTACCCAGGCTAGCTTTAAACTCACCCCATACCCTAGGTAAGCCTTGAATTTTCAGTTTTCCTGCCTTGGCTCCCCAGTAGCTGGGTGGACTTTTGTGGGTGAGTTTTGAGCAGATGCATGCCTGGACCATCTGTGACTGGCATGAGGAACTGGGTTAACTGGAGAGTTGTGGGTAGGTAACAGGGCATCAAAGCAAAGGGAGATAGAGTGTGTCCGAGCCAGGACCAGTTCAGACCTCCTGAATCAGCTCCCTAGCCCTGAATCAAGGCAAGCCTGTCCCCAGTGGGCAGAGCAGGGGCACATTTGCAATCCTCCACAGTGCTTCCTCTGGGAACATGGAAGAATGAGAGGACCAACACCTGCCACCCAGGTCACACACCAGATGACGCGAGTCTGTAGAGAGAGAAGCCCTCGCCTCTGTGACACACCGAAAGGCTGAGAGAAACTAGCCAGGCTGACCACAAGACTCCCTGGTAGACAGCCAGTGAGTCAGCTGTGACAAGAACAGAATCGGAGGAGTCCAGGGATCATAACTCTGCATGGCCCCGGTCCCGAGTGACTCAGAGGTTGTATTGCCCCTCCCTGCTTACAGGGACAGAGGCCTCCCTCCTGCCCCTTACTTCAACTCATCTCATTGCCCCCAGCACAGATAATACTCTCTCTTGCCACCCACAGATTCTTCCTTGGCCCAGGAAGTCCAGCTGCCAACTTTGGACTTTTTAGCTTTGTGTGTGTTTATATGAGCATATGTGCTTGTATGTGTCTGTGTGTGTGTGTCCGTGGTGCCTGTGTCCCTGTGTGTATGCCAGTGCACATGTATGTGCTCGTGTGTATGTGTGTGAGTGTGCCTCAGATGACATTATCAACTCTCTTCCTCAGCTGGCTCCAGGGACCAAACTCAGGCCTCGAGGCGCAGAGGCAAGCTTCTTTACCTGCTGCGACAGCTTGCTGGCCCCTCCGCTTGTTTTCACATAGGTGCTTGGTCGGAACGTGGGTTCTCATGCTTGAGAAGGAAACCTTCTTAATCTAAAGAGCCATTTTTATCAGCCCTTGTTTTTTTCAGAATCTTTCACTTTTACCTGGGACTCCCTGAAGCAACTAAGGTGGATGCTTAGGGAGCCCCATGGATATGCCTGTCCTGCCTCCCAGCACAGGATTGTAAGCAGGTGCCACCAAGTGCAGCATTTGCAGGGGTTCCAGGGTCCCAGCTCCGGTCCTCGAAATTGTGCAAAAACCACCTTGTTGGCAGAGCCATCTCCCCAGCCCCTCTTGGTCTTTTTGCCATAAGAGCCTCTCCCCGTCCAGTCTAGAAGCCAGCTGCTCTGGTTTCCTGCCAGCTCTCAGCTCTCAGCTCTGGATCAACCAAGGACTGAGAAAGGGCACAACCCACTGTGATCTGCCTTATCCCCTGGGGACAGGAGGTGGGGCAGAGCCAAGAGCAGCCAAGCTTGTGGTTAGTTTTGAACTCTTTAATTATCCAATGTTCTTTTTATATTACGGCTTAATCAACAGGGCTGGGATGTTTGAAGGCTTCCTAAATGCTCCCCGCAGAGCTCGGGTCCACCTTTTTGCCTTTTCTCTCATCCTCCCTCTGTTTGCATACTCTCCCGCTTCTTTCTGGTTGGAGAAGCATACCGAGAACAGTAGCAGCCATAGGGAGTGTCTATGCCCACAGTAGCTCTGCCTCTCTGGATCCCCACCCTACCATATTCCACACACCTAAGTGGACAGGACACAGCCCTTACTTGTTTCTTTCTGTCTGACTTTTCCTCTCCTTCTCTTCTTGCCTACCTGCCTTCTTCTCTGC
This sequence comes from Ondatra zibethicus, assembly GCA_004026605.1. Taxonomy (NCBI): domain Eukaryota; kingdom Metazoa; phylum Chordata; class Mammalia; order Rodentia; family Cricetidae; genus Ondatra; species Ondatra zibethicus. The sequence goes on from PVIU01015483.1 coordinate 13,327, forward strand.
AGTGCCTAGACCCAGGGATTTCTACATGCTAGGCAGGTGCTCTACCACTGAGATACATCCCAGCCCCTCAGTGGGGGATTCTAGGCAGGTGCTCTACCACTGAGCCACACCTCAGCCCCTCACTGGGGGATTCTAGACAGGGGCTCTACCACTGAGCCATACTCCATACTCCTTGTTGTTGTTTTTGTTGTTGTTGCTGGGTTTTGGAGCTTTTGTTGTTGAGACAGCATCTCACTGTGTAGCTCCGATTGGCCTTAAATTCAGAGATCTACCTGCCTCTGATTCCCAGTTGCTGGGATCAAAATTGTGTGCTACCATGCTTGGCAATGGATTTTTGTTTGGTTTCAATCAAGTTCTCACACTAGCCTAGCTTAACCTGGCATCCCAGTGGTTGGTTCTCCCTGCCTCTAACTTCTTCCTGTTTCTCCCTCTCTAATAGGGTTACTCCAGGCCCCAGGACATCAGGAAGCCCTTCCCTAGTCCCATCAGTTATTGCCAAGCCCTGGTTGCCATAGAAATATCCAGAGTGGTCCATATGGCTCAAAAAAAAAAAAAAAAAAAAGGAAAGGAAGAAAGAAAAGAAAAAAGAAATCTTGAGGTGCTGGCAAGATGGATCAGAGGTTAAAAGCAGTTGCTGATCTTTTGGAGGACCTGAGTTCAGTTCCCAGCTTGTGCATGGCGGCTTTCAACCACCTGGAACTCCGCTCCAGGGAATTCAGTGCCTCCAAGGATACCTGTACTCACATGGCGTACACACAGACACACATAAATAAAAATAAAGCCTAGCAGGACTTGGTGGTGCACACTTTTAATACCAGAACTTGGGAGGCAGAGGCTGGCAGATCTCTGTGAGTTCAAGGCCAGCCTGGTCTACAAAGCAAGCAAGTTCTAGGACAGTCAAGGTTGTTACACAGAGAAAACCCCTGTCTCAAAAAAAAAAAAAAAAAACCACAAAGAAGAAAGAAAGAAAAAAGAAAGAGAAAAACAGACAGACAGACAAAATGACTCACAAGCATAGCCCTGAATGGGAACCACGGGTCATCAATGAAAATGAAAACATATCATCAATCCCAAGCCACTCCCTCATTCACCTATTAGTCAGCCACTTACGCTTGTCTTCCCCTTCCAGCAGGAAAGTCCCAGGAGGGCAGAGCCTGGTGTTTAGTGCTTCATAACTGGGTCTGATAATGCACATATGAAATCCTACCTGCTCAGTAGACTGAAGCACCAAGGGCAAGAACTCTAGGCCGCATGGGGTAACAGAGTACTTTCAGTGCCAGCTTGGGCCACTTAGCTCTGGCCCAAAATGGGAAGCTGGGCAAGAATTGCACCTCAGGGATAGGCTGCTTGCCTAGAATCCCCCAGTGAGGGCCTGGGGTGTGTCTCAGTGGTAGAGCACCTGCCTAGAATCCCCCAGTGAGGGGCTGAGGTGTGTCTCAGTGGTTGAGCCCCTGCCTAGAATCCCCCAGTGAGGGGTTAGAGTACAGCTACCTCTTTCTTGTAAGACCCTGGTTCTCTCCTCAGCATTGAAAAGGGGAAGGGGAAAGGCACCTAAAAATAGCAGGGGTTCATAGTGGAAGGTTTTTTTTGATACCCTACATTCTCAGGTGACCTACAGCTTCCTTCTGCTTGCTCCTTCCCTAGTAGAAAAATCTCCCTCTCATTTTTCCTGTTACCACTCTACCTGCCAAGTGCTGGGATGGTCGGCCTGGCCACCACGCCCTCCCTGCTCATTTGGTTTTTGTGTTTGTTTTGCGATGCTGGGGATTAAGCTCAGAACCTTTAGTACAGGAGGAAAATGTTCTACCACTGTGTTATACCCCAGTGTTATAAGTACATTATACCAGAAAGCAGTCATGTGTTATTTGAGCTCATTTAGAAGCTGCCTCTGAGCTGGGCATAGTAGCTCATGCCTTTAATCCTCATTACTCAAGCTTATCTCTTGGTATAAAATGTTCCTGCAGTTGGAGAGAGAAACCTGAAGTTAGCCATGGGGAGGAAGCTCAGCCTTGGGTAAACTCCAGCTGACTCCCCCATTAGTTTATGCAGGAGGCTGTGGGCTCCTGGTTTGATGACATCACCTCTATGGGCTGCCTTTTTTTAAAAAATCTTGGAAGTCAGTGCCTCAATCATATAGGAACTCCGGTTGACTGCCTCAAAGTGACTTCCTGGTGAATTTCTACCAGATGTTTTTAAACCCCTGATTTAATTCTGTTTTGCTATCTCACATCCTGCTAACATATCCAATTCCAATGCTTAGAGCGGTCTGGATTTTTTTTTTTTTTGGAGGGGGTATTTATTTATTTATTTTTATTTTTGGTTTTTCGAAACAGAGTTTCACTGAGTAACAGTACTAGCTGTTCTGGAACTCACATTATAGAAACCCATCTGCCTCTGCCTCCTAAGTGCTGGGATTAAAGGCGTGCACTACCAACACCCAGAGCATTCTTTTTTTTTAATGTGTATTTCTTATTTTATGTGTATGGGTGCTTTGCCTGCATGCATGTCTGTGCATAAGGTACACATACAATGCCTACAGAGCCGAGAAGTCAGTGTTGGATCCCCTGATACCGTGGGTGCTTGGGATCAACCCCAGGTCCTCCATAAGAGCAGCCAGTGCTCTTAATCACTTAGCCATCTCTCCAACCCCCAGAACTTAGAATATTAAAGTGATTCAGTCAGGGTTAGATTCCAGGGCATTGTTCACCAAAGCCAAGGGGCGTGACTACAACAAGCATTCATTCCAATCAAGCTTATTTGTAAGATGTCAGCATGCCTAAGATGACATCAGCAGAATACAGACATAAAGTAACATTATATGAACTTAGCAAGTTATATTTAGGAATATATATATATATACATATACAAACACACACACACACATATATATATATGCAATAACAATTGATGGGGGAGGCTATGAATTTGAAGAAGAGCAGACAGGGTTATATGGGAGGGTTTGGTGGAAGGAAAGGGATAGGAGAAATGTAATTAAAATACAATCTCAAGGGATTGGAGAGATGGCTCAGTGTGTAAGAGCACTGACTGCTCTTCCAGAAAACCTGGGTTTGAGTGTCAGCAAGCACACAGAGGCTTACAGCTGTCTGTAACTTCAGTTCCAGGGGATCTGACACCTTCTGTCCTCCCAGGGCCCCAGGCATAAATGTGGGCAAAACATCCACACCCATAAAATGAAAAATTAAATTAAATTAAAGTTATAACTTTTTAAAATATGGGGATGGAGCTATTCCTCAGTGGTAGAACCTACCTACCATTCAATAGGTCCGGACTTTAGTTCCCTGTACCACAATCAATCAATCAATCAATCAATCAATAAGTAGATTCTTTTTTGGTTTTTCAAGGCAGGGTTTCTCTATATAGCCTTGGCTGTCCTGGAACTCGCTCTGTAGACCAGACTGGCCTCGAACTCACAGAGATCCACCTGTCTCTGCCTCCTGAGTGCTGGGATTAAAGGTGTGCACCACCACTGCCCGGTTATAAATAAAATTTTTTGAGACAGAGTCTCACTGTGTAGCCCCGACTGACCGGAACTCACTATGTAGACCAAACTGGACTCAAATTCAGAGAGACCCACCTCCTTCTGCCTTTGGAGTGCTGGGCTTAAAGGTGTGCACCACCTTGCCAGGCTAAAATAAAATCTTAAAACAAAATAAATAAAAATAAACTGCAGCGGGAGAGAGAATAGCTCATCTCCTAGGCGACAGGGCTCATACCAACCTCAGTTGCCTGTCCCACAGACTTCTTTCTCCAGGGCCCTGGACATAATAGCTCTTGCTAAAGTCGTCCTCTCCTGTTTGTTAGTGGGAACTGCAGTTCCAAAATGTTCCACAAAGTTTGATAGACATTTTGAAAATCTCATACAACACTGGAGGATGGAGAGGAACGGCCATTGGAACAGGCTGCTAAGGCACCTCCAAATTGGCTTCCTATGTGAAGAACCAGAGGTGGGATTCTTTTTAGGTCTACAAAAGGGAACAGTTGTGGAGTTCTGGATATCTGAGTCTGTTCTCTCCAGGGTCCGCGAGGTAAAGGCGCTTGCCGCTGAGGCCGAGTTCGGTTTCCAGAAACCACAAGGTGGAAGAAGAAAACTTCGGTGGGTTGTTTTCTAACCTCTACATGCATGCCATGGCATGCACACAGCAAACACACGCACTCGCGCACAGACACACTGCTCCACCCCACGCCTGTCCCCCTACTCACTGCACACAACCAAACAACCTCTGCTTGGTCTTGTGGAATACTGCCACCCTGAGGACCCATCTGGGAAGAGTCCTCTCAGGCTAGTCCTGATGTTGTGCTTCAGAGGAGGAGTGCAAGCCTGCGTGAAGTAGAAGAAAGAGGGAGGAGCCGTTGGAGCTGCTAGGGTGGTGGCAACTTTACATCTTTTCCCAGCAGCCCCTCCACTCCTTAAAAGACGGAGATCCTTCCCACAAGCTCTAGACGGGTGGCGAGTCCCACCTACAAATTCACTGCAGTACCTGAAGCCCCTCCCACACTCTCACCTAACACTCATCTAGTCAATACATGGCCCTGCCAGCATTTTCTGATAGATTTCTGCATTTAAGGTCAGAAGTCCCGCCCACATGGTTTACCGACAGACTGAGAAACTCCGCCCACAGAGAGCCTTTGGAATGGATGGCCCCGCCTAACTGCTCACCTAGGGAAACCCAGCCTGCTAAGCCTCAGAAAATCCGGGAGCACCTACATGGTGGCTCACAACCATCCGTGACTCCAGTTTCAGGGGGTCCGACGCCCTTTTCTGACCTCCGCCAGCACCAGGCACGCACGTGGTGCATATATACACATACAAAACACATATATATCCTTTGAAATTTTTGGGTGGAAAAAAACACATATATAGACAAAACACTCATAATAACTAAACACAATACATCTAATCTGAGAAAAGAAAGAACCCCCTGGCCTTTCCCTATGCCCATTCATCCGGTTCCTGCTTCTTCATCCCCAGCCGCCCTCCATTAATTCCCCAGGGAGAATTAAAGATCAGACAGTGGAAGGAGACTCAGCTTTCAGTAGGGGCGGAGGAGATCTAGGGGACAAGAAGGGGGTTGACGTGGGCCAAGGGATTCGGGAATCTGGTCTGAAACCAGGAAGAGCCCTTGATCAGGCCCCCCTGCAGCCTCCATGCTGGCTTCCGTTGGATCTGGCAGAAAACGGAAGAAAGTGATCTGGTCAGAGCACGTTTATGGCTTGGTGAAACCTAGCCCTGGGGAGAAAGAAGTTTCTCCCAAGGGGGAGGTGTAGGTAGGTGTGACTCACCCCTTCCTCACCTGTTCTGTGACACCTAAGAGCCTGGGAATTACCCCAGAGCAGCCAATCTGAGAGAAAGCAGTCCACCCTGGCCTGGCCACTCTCACCTCACACCTTCCCAGTGTCCCCCACAGGAGGGAAAGGTTGCACCCAGAACTATGGACTTTTTGGATAAGAATACAACACCTTGTCACACCAGGCAAGAACAAATCAAAACCTATCTATCCTGAGACTCATGTCTCAGCAAGGGCTCAAAAGAGGCAGGCAGGCAGTATGCAGGAGGTCTAGGCCCTCATGCCCCTGCTGCAGAGGACAGACATGGGGAAACCTACAAAGACCGGCTCCCACACAAGGCCCACCCACAGATATCTGCCCCAACCAGTTTTGCTTCTCCAATGGTCCTTAGGGGGCCGGAAGTTGGAATGAGAAGCCAGAGCCTTGGGGCAACAGAGAGGGGAGGGAAATATGAACTACCTTTTCCTTGATCCAGAGCCAAGTAAACCTTCAGCAAAAACCCCAAGGGGAAAACTAAGCACGCAGGCATCTCTGTGACATCCACGATAACCCAGCAAATGGCTTTTTTATTTAGTTGTGGTTTGGGTTTTCTTTTTTTGAGACAGGGTTTCTCTGTGTAGCCCTGGTTGTCCTGGAACTCACTCTGTAGACCCGGCTGGCCTCCATCTCAGAGATCCTCCTGCCTCTGCTTCTAAGTGCTGTGTGCCACCCCAGCCCTGCTGTTTCTGTTTTGTAATGCCGGTGATCAAACCTCAGTGAGTTCGAGGCCAAACTGGTCCACAAAGCGAGTTCCAGGACAGCCAGGACTGTTACACAGAGAAACCCTGTCTCGAAACAGAAAGAACTACAAAAAAAAAAAAAAAAGTTCAAGGTCATCCTCAACTACACAGCTAGCTTGAGTCAGGGTTCAGTGAAGCCCAGGTTGGCCTCAAACTCACTATACAACATAAGGTGACCTTGAGGTCCTGAGGCCTGACTCCACCTTGCTTCCTGCTACCACAGGTTATTTTCTTTCTTTCTTTCTTTCTTTCTGTTTTTTTTTGTTTTGTTTTTGTTTTGTTTTGTTTTGTTTTTTGGTTTTTCAAGACAAGGTTTCTTTGTGTAGCTTTGGTGCCTGTCCTGAAACTAGCTCTGGTAGACCAGGCTGGCCTCGAACTTGGGCCACCATTGCCCAGCACCACAAATTATTTTCTTTGAGTGTCTGGCCAGCCATCTGTAAATTAATGCTCTCTCTATCCTCTCCTTGTGACTCTGTCATTTCTTAAAGCTGTTCATAGTTCTCAAGACAATAACTTAATGTTTATTAGCTTTTGATAAAGGCTATTATAGGGCCAGGTGTGATATAATCACCAGCTAGTAAGAAAGATGAGGCTGGGAGATAAAAAATTCAAGGCCAAACCAGGCACCAAGGCTCCTGCCTTTAATTCCAACACTCAAGAGGAAGTGGAAGAGGAAGAGGCAGATCACTGTGAGTCCAAGGCCAGCAGCTGGCAGTGTGAATCCAGGCTCCAGGACACAGTGTAGAGGGCGAAACCTGACTCCCAAAGCTACTCCTTAGGCCTCCGCAAGCACACGGTGGCATGTGCATTCACCCGCACATATACCATAAAGGGATAGAAAGGCAGTGGAAATGTAAATTCCAAATAACATAAGAATACATGACTTACCAAGGGTTTCTATTGCTGTGATGAAACATCAGGACCAAAAAGGAAGTTGGGGATAAAAGGGCTCATTAGGCTCACACTTCAGTAACACTGTTCATCACAGAAGGAAGTCAGGATAGAAACTCAGACAGGGCAGGATCCTGGAGGCAGGAGCAGATGCAGAGGTCATGGAGAAGGTACTGCCTTCAGGCTCGCTTCCCTTGGCTTGCTCACTCTGCTCTCTGTAGAACCCAGGACCACCAGCCCGGGGGCAGCACCACCCAGAATGGGCTGGATGCTTGCTCACTGATCACTAATTGAGAAAATGCCTTACAGCTGGATCTCAGGAAGGAATTTTCTCAACTGAGGCTCCTTCCTCTAGCTTGTGCCAAGTTGACACAAAAGCAGCCAGTAAAAATACAGATAAAGAAATGGGTGGAAAGAGGACTGGGGAAGAGATGAGGCTCCCAACGGCCACCATCCAGGAAACTCCCAGTGTCGGCAATATAGATATATTCTGAACATAGTTCTTTAGGGCTTTTGATTTTGTGTCCTGTTGTGGTTGCTTGTTTGCCTGTTTGTTTGTTTGTTTGTTTGTTTGAGACAGAGTCTCAGGCAGCTCAGGCTAACCTCAAACCCATTATGTAAGCTTGAACTTTATTTAGACATTTTGTTTTTTGAAACAGGGTTTCTCTGTGTAGCCCTGGTTATCTTGGAACTCTCACTCTGTAGACCAAGGAGGCCTTGAACTCACAGAGATCTGCTTGTCTCTGCTTTTCAAGTGCTGGCTCAAAGGAACATGCCACCACCACCCAGCTTCATTTAGACTTTTAAATTTTACTCTCTCTCTTTCTCTCTCTCTCTCTCTCTCTCTACACACACACACACACACACACACATATATATATATCCACCTGCCTCAGCATTGTTAAGATATATATATATGAATTTTTGTGCCTGCACGCATGTTATGTGTGTCAAGTGCATACCTGTTAGGGGTTATAGATGGTTGTGAGCCATCATGTGGGTGCTGGGCATCGAACCTGGGTCCTCTGCAAGAGTAACAAATAGTTTTAACCTCTGAGCCATCTCTCCAGTCCCAACCTTGAGCTTTTTTGTTCTCCCTGCTTCCATGAACTCTAGATTGTTGGAATTATTTGCATGCATCACCAGGGCCAATTTAATGCTGTGGTGAAAAATCAAACCTAGGGCCTCAAGCATGCCAGGCGAGCACCCCTCCATGGGAGCCAGACTTCCAGCCCCACCTTTGGGTCTCTACGGAGGCATCATTGCAGAGGTGAGAGTGAACCACTGTGTAAGGCCCTGTCTAGACAAAGAGTACATTCTAAGGCTGATGGATGGGATGGGAGGCAGCCAGCGAGGCTCGTCTGTTCACATTCCTCTTGGGCTCTGAACATTCCTTCCCCAAGTAGTGACCTAAAATGAGGGGCTTGTGGTGTTCCCTGACAAGGTAGATAAGAGAACTGCCTTTGCTCTTTGGTAGTTTTGGGTTTTGCCTTTGAGACAGGTTCTCCGGTAGCCTAAACTGTCATCAGACTCAATATGGGACCCAACCTAGCCTTGAACTCATCGCGATCCTCCTGCCTCGTCTTCCCTAATGTGGTAATTACAGGCATACAGCACCACGTACAGCTTACATTTTTTTTTTTCCAAGAAAAAGAGCTATTTGTGTAGCCCGGGCTGGCCTCAAGCTCCTGATCCACCTACCTCAGCATTGTTGAGATTATATATAAGTATCTGAGCCTAGCTCTTTATCTGTCTGTCTGTCTCTCTGTCTGTGTGTCTGTCCGTCTTGGTTTTCATTCATGTATCTTACCCAAGAACTCGCTCCTCAAGACAGGCCATAGAAACCAGAGCTTCAGTTCTCCAACTCAGGCCAGAGATTTTCAGTTTAGGAGCTAATAACAAAATTCTCTGGCTGAGTGTGGAGGCAGGAGGATCCTAAGTTTGAGGCCAGTCTGAGTTACATAATAAGAACTGACCTAAAATAAATAAATGAATCAAATGTAGGTGCTGGAGAGATGGCTCAACAGTTAAGAGCCCTGGGTACCTTTTCCAAGGACCTGGATTAGATTCCCCGCATCCACACAGCAGATGTATAACCTTCTAGAACCTCAGTTCCAGGAGATCCAATACCCTCTTCTGGCTTCCATGGCACCAGGCATGAAAGTAGGGTACAGACACACAGGAAAAACACCCATACATATAAAATAATGTATATGTGCACATGGGCTGAGCACAGAGGCACACACAACTCCCACTTCTAGGGAGACTGAGGCAGAAAGATCAAAACCTTGAGCTTCACAGTGAGATCGTGTCTCAAAATAAGTAAGTAAATAAGTAAATAGATAAAGAGCCAGGATCAATCATGATGGCTTAGTGGGTGAAGACACTTGGCATTAAACCCGGGTACATAAATTTCATTTCTGAGATTCATGTAGTACAAGGAAAGAATTGACTCCTGCGAATTGTCCTCTGACATCTGACCTACACATACACTATGGTATACATGTGTACCTGTGACCTCTGACCTACACACACACTACGGTATACATGTGTACCTGTGACCTCTGACCTACACACACACTACGGTATACATGTGTACCTGTGACCTCTGACCTACACACACACTACGGTATACATGTGTACCTGTGACCTCTGACCTACACACACACTACGGTATACATGTGTACCTGTGTATGCACACATGCTCTCACATACAAATAAACAAGCCACACCTATAACCACAGCACTTAGCAATGTAGGAGGTAGAGGCTGGAAGGTTGCTTTGTGTTTGAGGCCAGCCTGAATAGAGTTAAATAGGTTAAAAAAAAAAAAAAAGAGCACCAGCTGCTCTTCAAGGGGACCTAGGTTCAATTCCCAGCGCCCACGTGACAGCTTACAGCTGTCTGTAACTCCAGCTCCAGGGAATCTGATTCCCACATAAAGAGATACTTACAGGCAAAACACTAATGCATCTAAAAATAAATAAATTATTTTTTAAAAAATCAAAAAACAAGTTGGGTGGTGGTGGCACACACCTTTAATCTCAGCACTAGGGAGGCAGAAGCAGGTGGACCTCTATGAATTAGAGGCCAGGTCTACAGAGTAAGTTCTGGGATACACAGAGAAACCCTGGCTTGAAAATCTCTTCCCCCAAAAATCAAAAGCAAAAGAATAAACTAGCCTAGACAAGAGGGCACAAACCTTTAATTCTAACATTTAGGAGGCAGAGAGAGGCAGATCTTTGTGAGTTCCAGGCCAGTCAGGCTACATAGTGTCTCAGAACAACTACAACAAAACTAAACTAAAAAGATTTATTGAAACAATAATAAAATAAGATAAAAAAAGCAGCTTGGAATGCAGTCAAACCTGCCTGGAATCCCCCAGTGATGTGCTGAACAAAGCAAAACATTGTGTGTGTGTGTGTTTATGTGACTGTGTGTGCATGTGTGTGTGTGCATGCATGTGCTTGTGTGTGTATGCATGTGTGTGTGCTTGCATGTATGTTCTTGTGTGTGTGCATGTGGTGTGTGTGTGTGTGTGTGTGTGTGTGTGCATGCACATCTGTGTATATGTGTATGTACCACAAATGGCAGATCAAAGGACACTTGCAGGAATAGCTTCCCTGTTTCAGCCATGTGATTTCAGGGAATCAAACTCATGTCATCAGGCTCAGCTGCAATCACCGTTGCCTAGTGAACCATCTTGCTGGCCCACCCAACACACTTTTGCTAGAGGAGACCTGGTGCATCAGTAGCAAGATTGCAAAATGTGTCTCAACAGCCAGTGGGGCTTGAATGGGTTTGTGAATGGATTTGTTAGTGAACTAAAGAGGTAGACAAGAAATGAAACTCCGACACAGATAAGCCCTCATCCACAGGGGTCTCTTCATACTGGCTGGACCCCAAGCAAGTAGGACAGCATATTTGATTTGGTTAGGTGTGGACTGGTTGGATCCTTACTGGAGGATTCTAGGATTCTTGTGTTCATTTTTCTTTTCTTTCCCTTCACTATGTAGCCTAGAACTATGTAGACCAGGTTGGCTTTCAGCTCACAAAGAGATCCACTTTACTCTGCTTTCCAAATGCTAACACGCTGGGATTAAAGGTGTGGACCACCAAGGTTAGCTTCTTCTTTTCTTTTTAAATTATGTACGCTGGTGTGGTTTACACACACCCTTTGTGAGCAAGTGCCCTTGAAGGCCAGAAAGTGATTCCCTGGACTGACGTTATAAGCAATGTGAGCTGCCTGATGTAAGTGCTGAGAACTGAATCTCAGCTGCCTGCAAGTAAGTGCTTAACTACTGAACTATCTTGCAAATCCTGTGTTTGTTCTCTTTAAAGAGACTCTCACTGCCAAGCCCAGGCTGGTCTTGAACTTCTTATCCCATCTTCCTGCTTCTTTCTCCTGAGTGGTAAGATTACAGGGATGTACCACCTCACCTAGCATGTCTTTAAGCTGAACCCAATTTCTCTTTCCCACTCCAAGACACCATCACAATGGACTGTTACCAACTCAAGAGTCAGTGAATGGACTCTACCTTAATGTGCTCTGAAAAGTGTCATTGAGTCACTAAGAATAGGACCAGGAACTCATGCATGCCAGGCAAATTCTGTAGCAGTGAAGCCACACCCTTTAACCCTTACTGAAGGGTTCTAGGCAATTGTTCTACAACTAAGTCACAGCTTAACCCCTCACTGGGGGATTCTAGGCAGGTGCTCTACCACTGAGCCACACCCCAGCCCCTCACTGGGGGATTCTAGGCAGGGGCTCCCCCACTGAGCCACACCCCAGCCCCTCACTGGGGGATTCTAGGCAGGGGCTCCCCCACTGAGCCACACCCCAGCCCCTCACTGGGGGATTCTAGGGAGGGGCTCTCCCACTGAACCACACCCCAGCCCCTCACTGGGGGATTCTAGGCAGGTGCCCTACCACTGAGCCACACCCAGGCCCTCACTGGGGAATTCTAGGCAGGTGTTCTACCACTGAGTCACACCCCAGCACCTCACTTGGGGATTCTAGGCAGGGGCTCTACCACTGAGCCACACCCAGCCCCTCACTGGGGGATCCTAGGCAGGTGTTCTACTCCTGGACTTGTAGAAGCCCAGGCCTGATGAATTTTTTCTTTAATGAATTTTCTCCTTGTCATCATGATGACTGTGACCCCAAGTCCCAAGAAGAAGTCGCACAGAAGAGATCCCTTGACATCCAGAGAGCTGCTTGTGAGACTACAGGAACCGGATTCCCTTCCGGAGCAAGATTTCCCTGGACTCAGAGGCAGTTAGTGGAGCCCAGCTACTGGCCTGTTGCGGAGCGTGCCTTCGCTGGTGATAAGGTGGAACCTCACCTAAGGTCCAGTAACCACAGAAAGAGCACTATCTTAAATCAACTCCTTATTGCAGGTCTTGAAACCAGCTTTGTTTAACTTTATGCAGTTTGGATGGAGATATGATAAGGGTTCCTGGGTTTAAATAAACTTGGAAATCAACAGAGTGTATGGCTGTCCGTTCTGTTCCATTCTGGAGTGAGGCTGGGATCTCAGCAGGCCCTGCACAGGCCCGGGTGGAGACCGCACAAGACCCTCCTCACTGCTGTCTCCTCCCTCCCACCTACTTGCCCATCCCAGCCTCCACCCAAACATCCAAACGGGTTTCCTTTCCTCCTCTGTTTCTTCCCCACTCCTTCTTCCTCCTTTTCCTCCACCTCCTCATCCTCTTCCTCCTCCCTCTCCTCCTTCCCCCTCCTTTTCTTTCTCCTCTGCCACCTTTTCTTCTCCCCCTCCCCCTTTCTCTTTTTTTCTCTTCCTCCCCTCTTCTTATTTTTGGCTCCTTCCCCTCCTTTGTATTGGAGACAAGGTCTCATATATTACATGTCGGCCTAAGACTCACTGTGCAGACAAGGCTCCACTCCAAGCCCCCTTTTTACACTTGGCTTTTTTTGGACAGTATCTACCATAGTCCAGGCTGACACCCCCCCCCCCAATTTCTGCTCTTCCTGTCAAAGCCTCCAGAGCTGGGATCACAGGAACTCATTTTCCTTTTTTTTTTTTTTTTTTTTTTTTTTTTTTTTTTTTTTTTTTTTTTTTTTTTTTTTTTTTTTTTTTTTTTTGTAGGCTATCCCTCATATCCTTCATGAGGAACCAGACAGGTGGGGGCAGGAGGAGATTAAAGCCCCAAACAGAGCCTATTTTCTGTCCAGGGATCAGACAAGGAAGGACGACCCAGACAGGAACTGATTCTAACTGTGGTAGTTCATCATCATTGTCAACTTCACCGTGGCTGGCTTTCCAGTCCACCAGGACATGATACTGTGGATGTGTCTAAGGATATTTCCAGGGGTTTTTGCGGAAGGAAGACCTACCTTGAGTGTGGCCAGCACCATCCCACCAGCCTAGATCTTGGGCCGAATACAAAGGTAAAAGGAAAAGAAGAAGAAAGAGAAATGGGCACCAGCATTGACTTTGTCTTTCTCTGCTTCCCAGCTGTGACTGCCCTGTGAGCGCTGTCTCACGCTCCTGCCACCATGCCTTCCCCACTGTGCTGGACCTGTGTGCCCTGAAGAAACCCTCCCTTCCTTGAGTGGCTTTTGTCAAGTACTGTGTGACAGCAGTGAGAAAGATAACTAAGATACCGTAGGAAAACCATGCGCCAACCCACACCGGCTCCAGCGAAAGACAGACAGGATTGCAGACTCAGTCTCCACACCTCCCAACACCTCCAACAGGATGGAGTCCTGACCTTTGCCCTCCTCCTACTGTCCCAGCCATGGACAGCGAGTCCCCTCTTCTCAGGAGGTATTGAAAAGACATCCCTGCTCCGGCTAACTACAGGGTTGACATCCCAGGAGGTCATCTTTATCCACCTTCCCGAGGGATCTGGCACTCCTACCCCTACCCAGCAGTGATGAGAAGCCACCTTCTTCCCCTGTACCAGACATCACTAAAGGATAAAGAACCCAGACTTCTGCATCTGCCCATCAGTGATAAGGAAACACCCTGCTCTTCTCCTGCCAGCATGATGTCACAATAAAGCTAAGACAAAAGGTTAAAGTAATGTCCAGAGTTCCAGGTCATTAAAAAAAAAAAAAAAAAAAAAAAACAACAACAACCCAGGATTCAGTTGAAAATCAACCCTCGAAGGTTGGGGGTTACATCTCCCTAGAATCCCCCAGTGAGGGGCTGGGGTGTGTCTCAGTGGTAGGGCACCTGCCTAGAATCCCCCAGTGAGGGGCTAGGGTGTGGCTCAGTGGTAGAGCCCCTGCCTAGAATCCCCCAGTGAGGGGCTAGGGTGTGTCTCAGTGGCAGAGCACCTGCCTAGAATCCCCCAGTGAGGGCCTGGGGTGTGGCTCAGTGGTAGAGCCCCTGTCTAGAATCCCCCAGTGAGGGCCTGGGGTGTGGCTCAGTGGTAGAGCACCTGCCTAGAACCCTTCAGGCAGGGTCTAGGTTCTGCAGCAGAGTCTAAGTTTCAGAGCAGCTTGGGCAACAGAGTGAAATCCTGACCCCTAAAACCAAATCAGCCTTGGAGGTGTAGTAAGTTGGGAGAGTGTCAGCCTAGTGTGCACGAAACTCTGGATTTGGTTCCCAGAATTGCATGAAATGGTGTGATGTTGCACATTTTATAATCCTAGCACTCTGGAGGTGGAAGCAGGAGAATGGGAAGTTTAAAACCATCCTTGGCTCTTTAGGACGTTGAGGAGAGGCCAGGTGGAGCTACGGGAAACCCTGTCTTTTTGAAGTGTGGACTCCAGAAGGGAGGTGGTACAAATTCTCCCTCATCCTGGCAATACTTGTTATTGTCAATGTTTCAAGGATTTTTTGTTTGTTTGTTTGGTTGGTTGGTTTTGTTTTGTTTTGAGACAGGGTTTCTCTGTAGCTTTGGAGTCTGTCCTGGAACTAGCTCTTGTAGACCAGGCTGGCCTCGAACTCACAGAGATCTGCCTGCCTCTGCCTCCCCAGCGCTGAGATTAAAGGCGTGAGCCACCACCGCCCGGCCAATGTTTCAAGTTTTAACCACTCTTGAGAGTGTATACTGGTACCACTTGATGGTTTGTCTGTGCCTTTCCCTAAGGACTAAAGATAACAAGCATCTTTTCCCGTGCTGACTTACTGTTCTATTCTAAATGGCTGTTCATATCCCCTCCCCTCTCTCTCTAACTTTCTCTCTCTCTCTCTCTCTCTGGGTTTTAGGATGACTATGTCTCCCTTTTTGTTTTCTTGTTTGTTTGTTTATTATTTGAGACTGGGTCTCATGTAGTTCAGTCTAGCCTTAAACCAGTTCTAGAACCAAGGATGAATGACCTTGAAGTTGATCCTCCTGTCTCCACTTTCTTCATGCTAGGATCACAGGCCCCACCACACAGACCATTGTTTCTATGGTGCTAGAGATATGACTCAGGGCTTCACGTACACTAGACAAGCGTTCCCCATCCCCCAACCCCATCCCCCCAGCATCCTTCCAGCCCCTCTGTTCCTGTTGACACCTCTCTCATCCTCCCCTGCACCCTGCTCCCCTCCACTTTTGAGAAGTACTATCCTACTCTTTTAAGGACACCAACTTTTTTCAGATTCCGCAAGTGAGTAAGACTGCTTCAATTCTCTTTATCCCATTGGCCTGCTGTCCCCCAGCGCCACAACTGCTATTGAAATTGACAACATTTTATCTGATTAATACTCCACAGTGTGGCCGGGCGGTGATGGCGCATGCCTTTAATCCCAGGACTTTGGAGGCAGAGGCAGGCAGATCTCTGTGAGTTCGAGGCCAGCCTGGTCTACAAGAGCTAGATCCAGGACAGACTCCAAAGCTACAGAGAAACCCTGCCTCAAAAAAAAAAAAAAAAAATACTCCACAGTGTGTATTGTGTTTTCTCCTCCTCTCTGCTTTTTCCTCCTCCTTCTTTTTGTTTCTTTTAAGGCAGAGTCCCACGTAACCCAGGCCGGCCTGGGACTCACTAAGTCGCAAAGGCTAGCCTGGCCTTGAGTTCCTGGTCCCCTTCCTGCTTCTACCTACCTCTCGGTGCTGGGATTACAGGTGTTTGCCACCGCACCCAGAGTTGCTTTATCCATTCCCCTGTAGTCTCCATACCCTGGCTGTTACTTACACAGCCACACTGAGTGTGGAGCGTGGATGCTTCTTCCGAGCACTGACTGTATTTCCTGTGTGTATGTACCTGAGGCGGGATAGAAAGGCAGAAAGGTGCCTACAAGAAAAGCAAAGGGGCCTTTCACTCCAGTGTCTCACTGGAGCCTCCAGCCATCTGAGGGACAAGAACTGAGCACAGACAGCAACCACTCAAGGCCTATAGACCTTCCTGGCTGCAAACCTGCAATTTTCTAGGAATCTCACCGGAAGCACCGTTCATGAGGAAAAGGCGTCTATTTAAACCCTCATTCAAATTAGGTTAGCCAGTTATAATTCCATCCAAGGCATCTCTATCTCTCATCTCAATTACCAAAAATAAAAAGGAATTTCTTAGAAATCTTTTGAGAGCCACTAAAATTGTATATATGAGGACTAGAGGGATGGCACCGCGGTTAAGAGAACACGTGTGTGTCCAGAGGATGCAAGTTCCATTCCCGCAACAGGCAATTCACAGCCTCTGGTAACTCCAGCTCCAGGGGATCTGATATCCTCTTCTGGCTTCCATGGTCCTGCACATACGCAGCATACAGTCTCTCTCTCTCTCACACACACACACACACATCACACACACACACACACATCACACACACATCACACATCCACAAATAAAAATACATCTTTAAAGAATGGTATGTACAGTCAGGAGGTGGTAACGCACACCCATAATCCCAGCACCAGGGAGGCAGAGGCAGGTGGATCTCAGTGAATTCGAGGCCAGCCTGGTCTACAAGAGTTAGTTCCAGGACAGCCAGGACTGTTACACAGAGAAACTCTGTCTTGAGAAACCAAAAATAAAAAAAGGTATGTCCGTCTATGCTAGTATAGCTAACTGTGACACATGCTCACACCAGGGTATGTCTTTCTTTTTGAGTGCCTCTTTTTCTCCTAACCCTCATGGCTAAAGTCTATATTAAAAAGTATCTTCATTTACTTATTTATTTGAGACAGGGTCTCTCTGCCAGTGATTTTATTTATTGGTTGGTTTGGTCTGGCCTTTTGAGATCGTCTCACTCTGTATACCAGGCTTGCCTTCACCTCTAAGCAGTTCTCTTGCCTTTTTCTCTCTTTTCCGTTTGTTTGTTTTTGAGACAGGCTCTCTCTGTGTAGCCCTGGCTGTCCTGAAACTTACTCTGTAGACCAGACTGGCCTCACAGAGATCCTGCCTCTGCCTCCCAGTGCTGGGATTAAAGGCGCCACTACAGTTCCTTAGCTGTATTAAAATATCTTTTATTCATTTTTATTTCACATGCATTGGTGTTTTGTCTGCATGTATGTCTGCATGAGGGTATCAGATCCCCTAGAACTGGAGTCACAGAAGTTGTGAGCTGCCATGCGGGTGCTGGGACTTGAACCTGGTCCTCTGGAAGAGCGGCCAGTGCTTTTAACAACTGAGTCATCACTTCAGCCCCTTAAAATATCTTTAACAAAAATCTCTACCTCTGGACCAGGTGTGGTGTTGAATACCTTCAATCCTAGCGCTCTGGGGTCACAGGCAGGGGTACCTCTGGTGTTCAAGGCCGGCTTGATCTATATAGGAAGTTCCAGGCTAACCAGGACGATGATGCGTCGAGACCCTAACTTTCTTTGTTTGTATCTCTGACTGTGTTTCATGCTGGCTTGTCCTGAAATTCTTTTCTCCATCAAAAGCACAGATCCTTGTCTAGCCTGAGTTAAGGTCCCTAAAAGTCTGAGGGCATTAATGCTTAGGCTGTGGAGGATGGCAGTGTGTCTCTGTCTCAGTCCCCTCACCAATGGCACAGCAGAAGTGGAATAGTTAAGGCCTTTGATAATTGTCTTTTAAACTTTTTCTTTGCATTTGTTTACTCATTTATTGTTTTGTGGAAGCAGTGTGTGTGTGTGTGTGTGTGTGTGTGTGTGTGCGTGCACGCGCGTGCATGTGTGGTGTGTGTGTGTTGTGGGGTGGTATGGTACACGAACACACACATGTGTGTGCACACTCCCGCACCCTCAAGTGCTCAAATGCAAGCACATGCCATGGAGCACATGTGGAGGTCAGAAGCTAACACTTTCGAGAGTCGGTCCTCTCCTTCCAGTGTGTGGGACCAGGCCTGGAGCCTTAAACTACTGAACCATCTTGCCAGGTCTCCTTTTGACTTACTTGAGGAGCCTCCGGACTGTTTTCCATAATAGCTATAATGACACACTTGGCCACCAACACCGTGCAAGGCTTCCCTCCTCTCCACCTCCTCCCAGTATCTATGATCTCCTGCCTTTTTGATAACAGTCTGGAATGAGGCAATCGCTCATGTTTTTATTTCCTTCACCCATTTTTCAACTGGGCCATTTGTTTTTTGATTACTGAGTTATAAGACCCAGGGTAGATACTGAGTTCAGGGCTGATTGGAGGTATTTACTCGGAGCCAAAGTCTTATTTGTGGAGGCCCTGAAGTTTGGCCCCTGGGCACGAAAACTACCCAGCTTGCCTCTAATCAGCCCTGCTCAGCAGGTACATCTCAAAAACAAGCCAGCTCTTCCTGCCCAGCCCCCCACTGTCCAGTCTCAGAGCAATCTCTCCTCTTGGATGAGGAAACTGGTGACCAAGGCAGACACAGGACTTACTCAAGGTCTCCAGGATCAACTACCACAGTTCCGAGTACCACGTCCTCTCCCTGTGTAATTTCATGCCCTGCCCTGGTTATTTCTATTTTTACGAGACAGATACGTGGCTGCCCATCTCTCCGCAGTCCTAAACCATGAGTCACAGGAATATAGTTTTCCCCATTTTACAAGGGTAGAAACTGAGGTTGGGAAAGTCACTGACGTCTTTCTCAGCCTCGAATACAAACAGGAATCAAAGATCATGGTGTCAAACCACAGTACAACCATCAGAGGGGCCCACCCTGCCTCAACATCCATTCATGTGACCTCCAGCACACTGTTGGTATAGATTTCCACCGCTGTTTCTTTTTCTTTTCCTTTCTTTCTTTCTTTCTTTCTTTCTTTCTTTCTTACTTTCTTTCTTTTCTTCTACCTTTCTTCCTTCTTTCATCTTTTTCTTCTCTCCCTTCTCCTCATTATTATTTATTTGTTTTTTGAAACAGGGTTTCTCTGTGTAACCCTGGCTATCCTGGATCTAGCTCTGTAGACCAGGCTGGCCTCAAACTCAGAGATCCGCCTGCCTCTGCCTCCTTAGTGTTGGGAATTAAAGGAGTGAGCCTCCACTGCCCTGTATCCTATTTATTTGTTTGTTTGTTTCTAATGGGAGAAAGAGTTTATTCTGCCTTATAACTCTAGAGGGAGAGAAACCGTAGCAGCAGAGGCAGCGTGGCAACAGACTAGGCTGGAGACAGGAGGCAGGCACACAAAGCAGAGCTTACATCTTGAAAGTTTGTTCATCCGATTTGTTTTGTTTTAAGAAAGGGTCTCACTATGTAGCACTGGCTGGACTGGAAGTAACTTAGATCAGACTGGCCTTGAACTCACAGAGATCCCCTCCTCCTGCCGCCCAACTGCTGTGATTACAGGTGAACACCATGGCTCTAGGTTTCCCCTACCCCCCTTTTCCTTGTAGTATGTGTTGGGTGCCTGTGTGAGCAAGTGTGTGTACCTACGCGTGTTTTGAATATGTGGAAGCCAGAGACACTTCAGGTATCTTCCTCCATCACTTCTCCATCGTATTTTTTGAGGCAGGATCTCTCACTCAGTCTGAACTCATCTGTTTGGCTGGCCAGCCCTAGGATCCTCCTGTCTCTGCCTCTTGGGGGTTGGGATTGCAGGTGGAAGCCATTGTACTCAGGTTTATTGTTTTATTTGGTTTGGTTTGGTTTTCAAGACAGGGTTTCCGTGTGTAGTCCCAGCTGTCCTGGAACTCATTTTGTGGAACAAACTGGCCTCAAATTCAGAGAGTCACCTGCCTCTGCCTCCCGAATGCTAGGATTAAAGGTGTGCACCACCACTGCCAGCTTTTTTTTTAATTGTTTTTTAATGTTTTTTAATTTAAGGGGCCAGAACCCAGGTCATCATTCTTATGTGGCAAGTACGTTATAGACCAAGCCATATCCTCATCCAAGGCGTCAGTCACCACACCAACACTCCATTAAAGAGGACCCAGGCTTACATTCCTTCCAGAACAACCCTGACCCAGCACCAGCTGGGCCTTCTGGCCTGGCACTCCCAGCCCTGCCCATCGGGACCAGCCCAAGACCTTTGTACTTGGAAGAAACAGAACCCTGGTTTCCATGGGCCTCTGGGATTGTTTATTTGAATCTCCGTCACCCCAGGGTGTAGGTTCTTAGGGAAGAGGATGAAGTCTGAGTGTTTGTAATTTGAGAGGTAGGGTTTGAGAGGTAGGGGCCCCCCCAGGGGGGGGAAAACCACCTTGGACCCAACTCAACGAAGCTTGCCCCTTTATTTTACACATGAGCGCATGCGTGTGTGCATGTATCCGTGCACGCGCACGTGCGTGTGTGTGTGTGTGTGTGTGCGTGCGCACGCGCACACAAATATATGCATGAATGCAAGTAAGCAAGCATGTGGAGGTCAGAGAACAACTTTGGGAAATGGGCTTTTTTTCCCCCTTAGAGTAATAAGGCTCAAAAGCAGGTTGACAAGCTTGGCAACAAGGACTTTCATCCTCTGGACCATCTGCCTCCCCCAACACGCACCCAGCTTTTCATCTAGCTGTAGGGGTCTCAGGGTCCTAGCTAATTGCACAGCCCCTGGGGCCCTCACAGCACAACATCCTCAGTCCAAGAGCGCTGGCAGGACAAGTTGAGGAAACAAGAGAAAGTGCGAAGTCAATTACCTCTCTGAGTACCCAGCCCTGTTCTAGGTGGTGGGAGTGCCATGTAATAAAAGAGGCAGAAATGCTTGTCAGTCTTGGAACATTCTCGATGTCCCAGCTAACAGAGCGGAGCAGAGACAAAGAATCAGAAGTAAATGAGAAACCAAGCGTAGCCTCTCTCACAAAGGATCTCACCACTCAGGCAGGGAAGGCAAAACAATCTTGAGTTTAAGGCCACCCTAGGCTATGCCCTGCAGTTGAGCGGGGTGGGGGGGAATGGAGGAAGAAAAAGGCAAGCAGGGAGGGAAGAGTGGAGGGGGAGAAGAAGGAGGAAGAGAGGAAAAAAGAAAAGGAAGAGGGAGCATACTACAGATGGTGTCAAATACAAAAGAAAAGAGGTATCAGAGGGGACTGGGCATGGTGGGTAAGAAGCTGGGATGGTTTTGCTGCCATTTGGCTTTTGTTTGGGGGCAGGTTTCCAAGCCGCCCACATGTACCTTCAATTCACTAAGTAGCTGCGGAGGATCTTGAACTTGCGATGTAGGTGGTGATTATCAACATACCATCTCCTGGGGGGGCTTACTCAGTGCCCAGGACAGACCAAGGACTTTGAGCAGACTGGTTAAGCACTCTATCCAGTGAGAGACATCCCCTGCTCTGAAACTACAAGACTTGGGGGCCGGGGGTCAGTATGCCACGTGGGAAGCTGTAGGAGGGTCTCATGAAGAAAAGACCCCAAGCATAGGCCCACGCAGTGTCTAGGAACAAAACCGGAAGAGCCAGACCCTAGATATGCTGAAGGGAAAAGGTGAAGGAAGGAGGGAGCATGTGCCACGCAAGGACAACTTTTAAAAACCATGAGGCAGCCGGGCGGTGGTGGCGCAGGCCTTTAATTCCAGCACTCGGGAGGCAGAGGCAGGTGGATCTTTGTGAGTTCAAGGCCAGCCTGGGCTACAGAGCGAGTTCCAGGACAGGCTCCAAAGCTACAGAGAAACCCTGTCTCGAAAAACCAAAAACCAAAACCAAAACAAAACAAAAAAACCGTGAGCAGGAGAGACAGCAGGCAGAGACAATATGAATTGGTGTTTGGGGCTTTTATGATGTATGTTTGTTTATAGTTTGTTTGAGTCAGGGTCTCATGTGGTCCATTTGGCTTTGAATTCTCCATGCAGCCAAGACGATCTTGAACTCCTGCCTCCCTCCATGTTCCCAGGTGCTGAAATTACAGACATGACACACTGTACAGGAATTGTTTGTTTGTTTTGTTTTTAGAGACAAGGTTTCTCAGCAGCTATGGAGCCAGTCCTGGAACTTGCTCTGTAGTCCAGGCTGGCCTCGAACTCACAGAGATCAGCGTGCCTCTGCCTCCCGAGTGCTGGGATTAAAGGCCTGCACCACCTCTGCCGACTGTACAGGGCTTTTCATATGTGTGTTGTATTTTATTTTGAGACACACTCTTTAGCCCACACTGGCTTTGAACTCAAAGCCATCTTCTTGCCTCAGCCTCAAGAATGAGCCAACACACCTGGCTTGACTTCTTCTTTTCTGTTCTTGACTGTATCAAATCTCTTTCCCACCTCACCTGGCACTCGCTCTGCCCCGCCAAAGGAGAGAAAACAAAACCCTAGGAAGAGAACCTCAATGAGGAAAAGCAGCTTCTGGGTGGGGCAGTAATTGAGTTAAGTCTGCCACGGCCACATGAGGGGCCTGGACAAGAATTTAAACTCAACACCTGGTTGGGGAGGGGGTTTCAGGTGGGCGGCCCTGGCCTCAGTGTCAAGTATCTCCAAATATAGTCCTTGCTACCAGCCTGCATCAAACTGCGCTCGGGCAAGGCCGGCATACTTGCCTCAAAGCTGGAGAGACCCAGAGCAGGTACTGCAATTCCGTCCACTTAAAGGACAGAACAGCCGCAGCCACGCCTCCACCGGGTCCTCCCAGTCCGGGCTGTCCAGAGGAGTTGGCCTCGCCCCCATCCTACGCCTCCCTCCCGCGCTGGAAAGGATGGAGGTGGGGAAAGCAAATTATTATTGGTGATTTGAGCTTCAAAAAAAAAAAAAAAATCCCTGAAGTGCCCCTCCCCCTCTGTATGTCTCAAGAGAATTCGTTGAGGATAAGGAGCTAGGAGAGGTTTGGAAAGGAGGGAGCGCAGAGGTCCCGGCCTTCCCTCGACATCACCCCCACCCCAGAACATTAGGATTCTGGCTAATCCTCCCTTGGCGAAGTCCTTCCTCCTTTGGTGAAGGGGAGGGGGAGGACGGACGGGACTGAACGGGACACACGTCACTGTCCCCTGGGCCAGGAGACCGAGCTCCACCCTCCTCCTCTGGGCACCAGCTAAGTCCAACCCACCCCACCCCAGAGCCAACCCAGTCTCAGCAGCCAGCCACCAAAGCTACAGGCAGGTGCAGGGGCAGCCTCCGTGAGAGCCCCGGGAGAGAGCCGTTAGCGCGCCCCGTCCTTTGCCGTCCACTCGTCGGTCCCGGCGACAGTCGTCCGTCAATCTTCGCACGGCAGTTGGTTCTCAGGTCCAGCGGCCTCGATCTCTCGTCTTCCAGCCCCCGGAGCTGCCGGCAGAGCCGGTTCAAGTCCAGCAGCCATGTCCATGGGCCTGGAGATCACCGGCACTTCGCTGGCCGTGCTGGGCTGGCTGTGCACCATCGTGTGCTGTGCTCTCCCCATGTGGCGCGTCTCGGCATTCATCGGTAGCAGCATCATCACGGCGCAGATCACCTGGGAGGGCCTGTGGATGAACTGCGTGGTGCAGAGCACCGGGCAGATGCAGTGCAAGGTGTATGACTCGCTGCTGGCCCTGCCGCAGGACCTACAGGCTGCCCGAGCCCTCATCGTGGTGTCCATCCTGATGGCCGCCTTCGGGCTCCTCGTGGCGCTCGTGGGCGCCCAGTGCACTAACTGCGTACAAGACGAGACGGCCAAGGCCAAGATCACCATCGGGGCGGGAGTGCTTTTCCTGTTGGCCTCTCTGCTCACCTTAGTACCCGTGTCCTGGTCGGCCAACACCATCATCAGGGATTTCTATAACCCACTGGTGCCTGAGGCCCAGAAGCGGGAGATGGGAGCCGGGCTGTACGTGGGCTGGGCAGCCGCCGCATTGCAGCTACTAGGGGGCGCCTTGCTCTGCTGCTCCTGCCCACCACGCGAGAAGTACACGACCACCAAGGTCCTCTATTCTGCGCCGCGATCCACCGGGCCTGGCACCGGTACCGGCACCGCCTATGACCGCAAGGACTATGTCTGAGGGGCCGGGTGCACGCAGACCGCACCATCACCACTACCAGCAGCCGAAGCACCCCACCAATCCAGCTTGTAGCCATGCTTCCAGATGGTTACAGACGCCACGCAGTCTGCTTGCTAGACTGGAAGAGGACAGACAGCCTGGCGACCCCCCTCTTCCCCGGTTGCCACCTGACTGCCGGGCCTAGGAACCTTCCAACCGTCTGGACAAAGAAACCTCACCCTTCCCGAGTGCAGGACTGGGGTGGCCACCGCAGCTACTTGCCAGCCCCGTCCTTCAGCAGCCGGAAGGTTCACAGTGGGCAGAGACAGGCAACCATAAAACAGGCCGTTTCATATTTTTCAATAAAAACCTTTCGTTTTTGCAGTCGCTGGAGCGTCCTTATCCTGAACGCCCCCACAGGCCACCACCTCCCTTGCCGGGCAGCTGCTGGGGAGTGTCCCTGGGATAGCCTTCACCGTGGGCAGCGAGCTTAAAACAGCATACAGGTCCAGTAAGGAGAAAATGGGGGTCTATAGCGAGCTTGGTGCTCACATGGTGGGTCTCTTGGGAGATATTCCGGGACTGAACTCAACAGAGCCTATAGCAAGACTAGAAGATCCAGCCAGAGGGCTTCTGGGGGGCATAGCCGGAGGAGGCAAGGGGTTCTTCTCCCGGATGTCCCAGTTGGTTTGAGTTTAGAGCTTCAATCTATAGCCTTGCTCTGGGCTTTTGAGGTGATCGATGTGCGAGTTAAAGAAGTCCATTCTATACTGCGATTTTATATTTGGAGACGTCAAACAAAAAGACCTATTGTTTGGCTCAGGTGCCTCACCGAAAGGCCATCTAAGCAATGGGGGTGTGGCTCAGTAGTAGGATACTTGTATAGCACCCACGAGGCTTGGGTTCCTTTCCTAGCACTAGGGGTGGGAGGATGGGGACTGAGAGGAACATTTGACAACTCTTCTGACCTGGAGGTGGAGAGATGAAGAAAAAGGCCACCTCACGGTCTTCCCAGTGCCCGCAAAGGAGAGAGGGAGCTAGCTTTAAACAATATTGGGAAGTGAGGGGCTTGCTCTTGGAACAAGATAAAGGGAACTAGAACAAAGGCTCTTGAAGGGAGAACAGGTTCCTAGGTTACTGTGCTCTAGAGCGGTGAGACTGTTTGGAAAGTGTAGACAGAAACGCCAAGAGTTCAAGGTTATATTCTCTGCCACATATCAGCCTCTCTCTCTTTGTTTTTTTGAGGTAGGGTCTCTCTATATAGCCCTGGTTGTCTAACTCATGTAGACCAGGCTGACCACCACACCTGGTTCATATAACAGTTCCAAAGCTGGCCTGGGCTACACGAGTTGTCTCAAAAAAACAAAAACAAAATGGGCATGTTGGAGCACGTCTTTTCCCAGCACTCTGGAGGCAGGAGGATCTCTGTGAGTTCTAGACCAACCTGGTCTGCATTCCAGACTAGTCAGAGCTGTATAAAGAGGCTTTGTCTCAACAAACAAACAACAGCAACAAAAAGCGAGAGAAGCTTGAGTGACGCGCTCAAAGATGATAGAGGACCCCATCTAGGGTGAGACGGCGTATTCCGGGGCAGAACGGAGGGGGTTTAAGGAAGTGGAATTCTCAGGACTCCGGGACCATTAGGGTGTCAGAGTGAGGGAGCAAGAAGAATCTAAGTTTTGATTGAGGTAACCCAGACACAGAAAGACAATTATCACATGTACTCACTCATAGGTGGTTTTTAAACATAAAGCAAAGAAAGCCAGCCTACAAACCACAATCCCAGAGAACTTAGACAACAATGCAGACAGTAAGAGAGACTTACATAGATGTAATCTACTCTACATGGGAAGTAGAAAGTAGAAAAAGACAAGATCTCCTGAGTAAATTGGGAGCATGGGGACCTTGGAGGAGGGTTGAAGGGAGGGAGGGGAGAGGCAGGGAGGGGAGCAGAGAAAAATGTAGAGTTCAATAAATATCAATAAAAAAAGAAGAAGAATCTAAGATAGCCTCAACTCGAGCCGGGCGGTGGTGGCGCACACCTTTAGCCCCAGCACTCGGGAGGCAGAGGCAGGCGGATCTCTAAGTTTGAGGCCAGCTTGGTCTACAGAGTGAGTTCCAGGGCTACGCAGAGAAACCATGTATTGAAAAACCAAGATAAGGTACAATTAATATAGCCTCAGCTTTCAGCCTTAGATCATTGATAACGAAACACGAGGGAGGCTCAATCTGAGTACTAGAGTTGGTCACACTAGGAACAGCCAGGTAAGACGATCCAGGAAGCAGGAAGGAGAATAAATGTACAGAGACCTTGTAAACCCAGGAGTCATTAACCTATGGCAGAAACCAGGGGAACAGTGAGCTCCTTCTAGAAACCAAAAGAAGAGTTTCAAGGACGTGGGGACGGATAACAGTGTTTGAACATGAAAAAGGGACCTGGTTTTAAACAGCACGGTGGCTATGAGTGGCCTAAGCAAGAATGCTAGGGACAGGAATGGAGGGGAGAGTGAGTGGGAGGGGAGAGTGTGACCTGGGCGCTTAGGCACCATGAGCAAGTGGCATGCCCTGCCTGAGAAAGGACTCAGCGGGGAGGCTGGAGCAGGAAGATACTGAGCTACGCTGACCATCCTGGTGATCTAGGAGGGAAAGAGGGTCACCTGGGTATTGGACCACAAGGTCTCAATCTGTAGTCCAGGGCCTCCTGCTCATCGTAGCTAAGCATCCTGAGTAGCTGGTATTAGAGGCAGGTTCCGGTGTGCCCAGTGCCAAGCGATGGCTTAGGAGAACCACTCCAGAAAGTCCCCTCCTCTTCCCTAAGGAATGCCAGTGTGCTGGCATCAGGATGACCTAAGGAAGAGGAAATGGGTTGCTATTAATAGTAAATGCCCTAGTGTTGAGTTCATTCCCGATAAGATCCTAAAAGAGCAGGGAGTATGTAGCCGACTATCCCCGGCAGCTTTCCCTAGGAAACCACTCTTCTCTCCAGGAGGAGACAGACACCAGGACAGAGCAAGTGGCTGATGAGGAGAGCTTTGGGGCCAAGTATGTGCCACGACTGTAATCTCAGCTCAAAGGAGGTTGAGGTAGGAGGATTATGAGTTCAAAGCCAGCCTGGACTACACAGTGACTCTGAGGGCAGCCAAGATTACGTGAGACCCCGTCTCAAATAAAAGAATAAACAGATGTTGGCCCAGTGAAGGGGAGGAGCTCTAAGGATGGAGTCCTGGTTTTTTATTTTATTTTTATTTTAATTGGGTGTGGATATGTGTGTGGGTACACGCATGCGCCAAGGTGCACAAGTGGCAGTCAGAAGTCAGTTAAGTTAGTGGGGTCAGTTCTGTCCGTCTTTTCATGGGCTTAAAGGGCTGAATTCAGGTCATCAAGCTTCTTGGACATGCGTTTAACCCACTGAGCCATCATGCTGACCCAGGAAAGGCTTAGGCATAGGAGGGGCTCTATGAAATGGAGGAACCCTTAAATAATGAGTGTGCTTAAGGGAAGGAAGGGACAAGGAAGTGGAGAAGGTATCTCTGGCCCCGACTAGATTACAGGGCTGTGGACAAAGAACCAGTGGGTAATGTCTCCCTCCTGCTCCAGCATTCTCTGACCCAGGGACCCAAGTAGGGCCCAAGCCAGAACTGAGGGGCATTTCTGACCCATAGAGCCCTGAATGTGGATACAGAGTTACTCACCAGCTTCCGAAGGCAAGGTAAAGTCAGCTGTGGTGGTATACAGCCATAATCCCGATCACTCAGGAGGCTGAAGCAAGAGGGTCTTGAGTTGAAGTCCAATCTAGGCTACGGAGTTTGTTCAAGGCCAGCCTGGCACTTCAGTGAGACTGTTTCAAAACAGAAAATAGTCGGGTGATGATGGCACACACCTTTAATCCCAGCACTCAGGAGGCAGAGGCAGGCGGATCTCTGTGAGTTCGAGGCCAGCCTGGTCTACAGAGCGAGTTCCAGGACAGGCTTCATAGTACTGGGAAACCCTGTCTTGAAAAACCAAAAGAAAAGAAAAAAAAAAAAAAAGAGCGACTGGAGAGATGACAAAGCAGCTAGGGGCGCACACTGCTCTCACAGGGGACCCCAGTGCCCAGCACCCACGGGAGAGGCAGCGCACACCTGTCACTCCAGGTCCAAGGGGACCTGCTGCCCCTGTCTACTCAGACACACCCACTTATATGCACTCCCCCATGACAGAAAAACAAAAACAATAGCAATGAGATAAATTGTTAATAAGAGAAGTGGAATTATACAATTCTTTCAATTAAAAAAAAGTTAAAAAAAAAAAAAAAAGCCAGGCAGGGGTGGCGCACATCTTTAATCCCGGCACTTGGGAGGGAAAGGAAAGCAGCTATCTAGGGGTTCAAGGTCAGTCTGTTCCACAAAGTGAGTTTCAGGACAGCCAGGCCTGTGGCACAGAGAAACCCTGTCTCAAAAAGCCAAAACATAAAAGACGGCTGGGGGTGGAGTTCAGTGTTAGAAGGATGGGGCGTGGCTTAGCAGGAGAGGAATTGCCTAGCATTAAGTGAGGCCTTAGGTTCTGTTCCTAACACCTTGAGGGGAGGGCAGGGGGAGCAGGGCCTAGTGACACACATCTAGTAGTCCCCTTACTTGTGAGGCAAAGACAGCAGAAGGATCTTCACAAGTTCAAGGCCAGCCTATATAGGACAGCCAGTCCTATAGAAAGACAACCTGTCTCAGATTTAAAAAAAAAAAAAAGAAATTAAAAATCACCTTTAATCCCAACACTCTAGAGGCAGAGGCAAGTAGATTCAGTGAGTTCAAGGGAAGCCTACTTCAGCATAAGTGAATCCCAAGCCTGCCTGAGCTACATAGTGAGACCCTGTTTCAAAACAAACAAGCAAAAACCAACAAAAGACTACCCAGGTAACATGGTGGGCGTATAGGGGCTTAATTAATGTGCATTTTGATAATTAATATTGTAGTATATCCGGCCACACAGGAGCTTTAGAGACACAAGAGAGGTGGTGGCTGTGGGAGAAGAGGCCCCAGGTTTCTTCAGAGTGCACAGTTTCAGAGTTCCTCACCAGGCCCTGCAGCCAAACTCTTGCCGCAGGCCACCTCCGTCTTGCCACACCAGTTTTAGCTCTTCCTGCTGCCCAGACCCAAAGCCAAGTGCTTCATCAAACAGTTGCAGTGTTTATTGTGGCTCTCTTGAGGTCTCCAGGAGGCTTCAGATAGTAACCTTTCTTTCTCTATGCCCTGCCAGTGATCCAGGAAAGGTCACCCGAGCCAAGATGGTTGGTTTTTGCCAAGCTGGTGAAAAAGCAAACCAGAGAGGGGGCTCCTGGTGCCTGCTGAGAGACCTTCTGCAGGACCTATGTGCCTATTGCTCAGATCTGTAATACAGGTGATAATGTCCCAGTTGTAGGTCTCTCTCTCTCTCGTCATTTTTTTCCCTATTAAAAAAAAAATGCTGAGAAGTGGTCCCTAGTACTCTGCAGAACCAGGCAGATCTCTGTAAGTTCAAGGCCAGCCTGCTCTGCAGAGTGAGTTTTAGGACAGCCAGGACTACATAGCAAGACCCTGTCTATAAAACAAACAAAAACAAGAATTAACAACAAAAAAGCTTGCAGCGCTGTGCACAGCCTGTCCTTACATATTTTGAGACAGGCTTTCTCACTGAACCTGGGGCTTCTCCATTTCAGCTTGAGCCCCTGGAATTTGCCCGTTTCCGTATCCCCTTCCTCCCAAAGCTGAGATGTGGGTGTGCATCACCCCCGACAGGGGCTAGGAATCTGAACTCAGACTTTCAGGGCAGTCTCTTTACCCAGGAAACCGTCCCCCAAGTTTGGTTTTCTGTGTTCCTTAAGAAATGAGGTCATGTAGTTGCTGCATGCCTAACTCTGAAAGTCATACACTTGTGTGCTGGTTGTGTAGCTCAGTGGTGGAGCACTTGCCTTGCCGTGTGTGAGCCCCTGTGGCCATTCCCAGCATTGCTAAAGTAAAATAAAATAAAGGCCAGTACTAGTGGCACAAAGATGCAATCCCAGGTACTTGGGAGGCTGAGGCAGGAGGATTGAAAGTTCAAGGACTACCTGGCCCACACAGTGAGTTCAATGCCAGTGCCACACTGCAGTCTGGAGAACTTTGTGACACCCTGTCTCAAAATTAGAAAGCTGAAAACAAAGCTTGGGGGTCCTGATTCAGTGGTATAGCAAGCTGGTCAACAATTCCCCAGTGAAGGGCCAGTATGAACTGAGAAGTGTTTGCCTGGCATGCTTGAGGCCCGGGTTCAAAACCCAGTGTAATGGAAAAATTAAAAATGCTGGAGGATTCCCGGCGGCAGTAGGCAGCAGAAATGCTGTAGGTCCCCAAGCAGTGGTAGCGGGCCATGTGGCGGCAGGCAGCGGGTCCTGAGAGCAGCCAGTCCCAGGCAGAGACGGCTGCTGTCCCTGAGCGGTGGCTGGTCCCAGGCAGGGAGACACGCGGCGGGGGCGGGCAAGAGACAGAGATATGGATAGGTACGCCTTGCAGAGTAAGGTTGGATATTTATTCGGGGGGGGGTGGTTATGGAGGGGGAAGGGGGAAGGAGAGAAGAGCTGAGAGAGAAAGAAAAGAAAGAGAGAGAAGAGAAGAGAGAGACAGAAGCTAGGAGAAGAGGAGAAGTGGGGAGAGAGGCAGAAGCTGCCTCTCCAAGAGGAAGACTGAAAAGAGAGAGAGCTCAGGCAGGAAGCTGAAGATCAGCCTGCCTCAGCGGATGGGGGAGAGTGGGTGTGGCTTGTCTCTTAAAGAGACAGAACAATCATTACACCCAGTACAGCAAATAAATAAATAAAATGAAACTGAAGGTCATCCTTGTCCTTAGCAGACTCTTAGTAAACATCTTTCTTTCTTTCTTCCTTCCTTCCTTCCTTCCTTCCTTCCTTCCTTCCTTCCTTCCTTCCTTCCTTTCTTTTTCAAAACAGAGTTTCTCTGTGTAATAGTCCTAGCTGTCCTGTAACTCACTCTTTAGATCAGACTTTCCTCAAACTCAGAGATCCACCTGCCTCTGCCTCCTGAGTGCTGGAATTAAAGGCATGTGCCACCACCGCCTGGCATAAATATTTTCAGATGAATGAATAGTTGCTTGCTGGCTTGAAAGACGCCCATGAGTGGAAGCACATGTGCTTTGCATTGCAGCACTTACAAACGACAGTCCCCAGACTTAGATGTGTGTGTGGAGGTCCAGAAATGTGAGCCTATTTCCACGTTGACCAAAGGTCAGAGAGTTGGAACTTACCTCTAGTTCCTTCAAGGTTTGTGTGAAAATGGCCCCCATAGGCCCATAGGGAAGGGCACTATCAGGAGGTGTGACCTTGTTGGAGTAGGTGTGGTCTTGTTGGAGGAAGTGTGCCACTGGGGACGAACTTTGAGGTCTCAGATGCTCAAGCCGGATCCAGTCTCTCTCTCTCTCTCTTTCTCTCTTCTTTCTGCAGATCTAGAAGTAGAATTCTCAGCTACCTTTTCAGCACCATGTATGCCTGTGTGCCACCATGCTTCCCCTAGCTTCTGTCTCTCTCTTCTCTTCTCTCTCTTTCTTTTCTCTCTCTCTCAGCTCTTCTCTCCTTCCCCCTTCCCCCTCCTACCTCAAAAGGTCCCACCTAGATTCGGACCAGAGAGTTCCGCTCTCTCAGGTTATTGTCAATAGGTGTGGCTAATATTGAGACCTTGTATTTCAGGAATAGAGAAGTAAATGTGTTCCTACCCCAAACAAAAGTCTAAGGACCCCACCAAGAGTTCAGTTTCTTTATGGAGATAAAGTTGGATTCCACTCAGGGAGTGGTTTGCCTACAGACTGTTTTGGTCTAGGGTGTGAGCGTGACTTCTTTTGTTCCAGCAACAGAATGTGGAAGTAGCCCTCAACCTTCAACTGGTCTGTTCATTTCCTTGCGTCACATTACTGTAGATTTTTATCTTACTCCTGACTCTTGGGGTCAAGGGTATTTTAAGCAGTTGGAAAATAAATGTAGGCGAATTTCAGTACTCACTGGAACTCCCTCCTGATACTCTCCTATATATATGATTCTCCATTTTATTATTTTCATTCACATCTTCATATTCTTTTCTTTGCTATATTTCTAAATCCCCACGCCTCTACCCTGGTGAGAGGTATTTTTGTCGAGGCTGGTCCCCAACAGATGTGTAGTGACATTTTATGTAATTCTTTGTAAGGTGGCTGTCTTAGGGCTTCTGCTGCTGTGAAGAGACACCATGACAATTCATATAAAGGAAAACATTTCATTGGGACTTGCTTACAGTTCGGAGGTTTAGTCAATTATCATCAGGGCAGGAAGCATGGTGGCACACAGGCACACATGGTGCTGAAAAGGTAGCTGAGAATTCTACTTCTAGATCTGCAGAAAGAAGAGAGAAAGAGAGAGAGAGAGACTGGATCCGGCTTGAGCATCTGAGACCTCAAAGTTCGTCCCCAGTGGCACACTTCCTCTAACAAGACCACCCCTACTCCAACAAGGTCACACCTCCTGATAGTGCCCCTCCCTATGGGCCTATGGGGGCCATTTTCACACAAAGCATGACAGTAACCCTAGATGCTTCATTTTGCAGAGACAATGAACTTCAGTCCTCCTAAGTTTGGACCGCAAGTTCAACAAAGTCAAGAGGACTCAGCAGTTATAGAGGTTTATGCCTACCCACCAAGCACAGGGGAAACAGAGGCAGGAAGATCCCTGAAAGTACGAGGCTAGCCTGATCTATATACAGTGAGTCCCTAGCTAGCCAGGGCTGTGTAACAAGATCCTGTCTCCAAAAACTAAAAACAAAATAACAACAAAAACAAGAGTTAGACATGGTGGTGCAAGCAATAACCCCAGTACTTAGAGGGAGAGCAAGAGGATTAGGAGTTTAAGGTCATCCTTGCCTGCACAGTAAGTTCAAGGCCAACCTATGCTATTTGAAATCCCATCTCAAAAAAGCCAACAGCAGGGGACTGGTGAGATGCCTCAGTGGGAAGGGCACTTGCCATGCAAGCCCAGCAACTTAAGTCCAATCCCTGGAACCCACATAAATATGCAAGAGAATCCACTCCACCTCTATGCTCCATTTGTGTGTCATGGCATAAGTAACCACCTCTCATATACACACATCACATGCACATGTGCACATGCGCACACACACACAGAGAAAGAGAGAGAGAGAGATTGATTAAAACTTTAAAAACAACAACCTAAAGGAGAAGATAGGGAAGGGAAGGACAGGAGTAGGGGGAAGAGAAGGGGAATGGTTAAGGGTTGGGAGAGTTTAACAAATCTCAGAGGTCTGGAGTCCTATCTGCCTGTTCTTCCCCCAAAGGGCTTCCACTCTGGAAACACTGTAGGGTAAAAGGGCCAGCCAAAGAAACACACCCTGGCTGGGCAGTGGTGGTGCATACCTTTAATCCCAGTACTCGGGAGGCAGAGGCAAGTGGATCTCTGTGAGTTTGATGCCAGCCTGGTCTACAAGCGCTAGTTCCAGGACAGACTCTAAAGCTACAGAGAAATGCTGTCTCGAAAAACCAAAAAAAGAAAAAGAAACACACCCTGACCCTGAAATGAGAGTCAAAGAAACACACTCTGCCTTTGACCAATTGAGCACAAATCCAGCACGAAATCCAGCCAATCTCTGAGTTTGTCCAAGATCAGGGATTGAAATCTAACCAAGCTCCACCCTGAAAACCTTCACCCTGGGGCTGGAGAGATGGCTCAGTGGTTAAGAG
This sequence comes from Ondatra zibethicus, assembly GCA_004026605.1. Classification (NCBI taxonomy): domain Eukaryota; kingdom Metazoa; phylum Chordata; class Mammalia; order Rodentia; family Cricetidae; genus Ondatra; species Ondatra zibethicus. The sequence goes on from PVIU01015483.1 coordinate 47,137, forward strand.
CACTGACTGATCTTCCAGAGGACCAGGGTTCAATTCCCAGCACCCACATGGCAGCTCACAACTGTCTGAAGATCCAGTTGCAGGGGATCTGACACCTTCACACCAATGCACATAAAATAAAGTTAAATAAACCATAAAAATATTTTAAAAAAATAAAAGAAAATCTTCACCCTGAGAAAACTCCTGCAGGGAGACCACCCCCTACCAGAACACAGTTATAGGCATAGGCTGACTTCCCTCCAGAGCTGTAACACTTGCAAACACAGAGCCACCTTTCAGCTCCTCTGGCAGCCCCTGAGGCCATGAGCATTGAACCCAGAGCTCAGAAAATATAAAACAAGTCAACAGAGAAATATGGTCTGAGGTTGGAACAGATGGTACTGATATCTACAGGGAAATGACTCCAGATGTGTGTGTGTGTGTGTGTGTGTGTGTGTGTGTGTGCGTGCCACAATGACAATCAGAGCCATCGGGAAATAAAAATTAACAGAGCTAGGAGGGAGTGGGGTTGGAGAAAGAGGGATAGGGAAAGAAGAAATAGTTATGATGCAGTGTGTGTGTATGTCTGTGTGCCTGTGGATGTGTGTGTGTTCATGTAGATATGTTTATTGTGCATATGGAGGCCAGAAGTCAATATCAGACCTTAATTGCTACCACCTTATTTTATTTTTAGTCTCTTTCTCTCTCTCTCTCTCTCTCTCTCTCTCTCTCTCTCTCTCTCTCTCTCTGTGTGTGTGTGTGTGTGTGTGTGTGTGTGTGTGTGTGTGTGTGTGTGTGTGAGTGTGTATGTGTGTGTCTGGGGAGTCCAGGGAACATCAGATCCCCTAGAGCTGGAGTTATGGGCCACTGTGAGCTACTTGTCGATGTTGGGAGACACACTTGGTCCTCTAGAAAAGAAACAAGGGTTCTGAACTCCTTTTTTTTTT